>JAODAL010025384.1:0-58730 GCA_025379985.1 Phyllomedusa bahiana
CCAGTAAATATTTCCCAAGTCAATTCATACAAATGAGGAGCTTTATTGATGCCATGTAGATGTACTTTCTAATAGTGTCATTCAGTATACCATACAATATACTTGGAAACTGCAAAAAAAAAAAAAATTCTACGCGTGGTAAAATGTGAAAAAAAAAAATAAAATGTACTTGCATACTTGCAGTCCCGTTAACTTTTTTTGTACTTCTACCTACGGGCTTGAGTGAGGGGTGATTTTTTTTTGTTGTCTGAAGAGTACTTTTTATAGCTACCAGTTTGGAATACAAGCAACTTTTTTTTTTTTTAATCACTTTTATCCCACATTTTAGAGGGCGTGAAATTATAAAAAAACAAAAAACACAATTTCGGCGTTTGGAATTTTTTTAATCTACAGTGTTCAGTGTATAGGATAACTGATGTTATACTTTGAATAGATTGGAATTTTTCGGACATGGTGACACCAATTATGTGTAACATTATTATTTTATTTATAAAATGGCAAAAGAGGGGCGATTTGAACTTTTAATATTTTTTTTACCTTAACTATGAGTGCCCCTAGGGTGCTTTACCACTAGGGAGTGCAATAGTTTATACAGTCTACTGCATTGTTATAATATATGTCGGGGATTTTAGCCTTCACCAGACTTCCAGCTGCCATGCTAACCAGTCAGGACCAGATAATCTTGCCGAAGAGGTCCCGATTGCAGTGGGGAACTCATTAATTCAGACACCACGGCTCCATTCTGCGCTGTTACCGGCAGGTGTCAGCTGCAATTAGCAGATAGCACTCATCGCCTTTGTAGCTGGATCGCACCATGGTCTCGCTACAAAACCCCTTATCGCCAATCAGGATGTACTAGTAAGTCAAGATGCGGTAAGGCCTCGTTCACACGGCTTATTCTGGGATGGATTCCAGCCGTACTGCGCGCCGTATTGCGCTGCAGTACGGCTGGAATCCGTCCCAGTCATTACGGTAATCCACAATTCTCATAGAGAACTAAGGATTCTGTCTCCTCTCTTCGCCGAGCGGGGAGAAAGTGACATGCACATTATTTACGGCGTGTACGCGTCGTGAATAATGAATGTTTATGGGCCCCCCTGCACGGCTGCCGGACGTAATTGCGGGGCGAAATCCGTTCCCGCAATTACGTCGGCAATAAGCAGTGTGAACATTGCCAAAGGGGTTAAAACAGATATTAACAGAACCTGGTAGACCCCATTCACTATAATAGGGTATCTGCTGCAAGGTACGTCATTTAAATGGAAAAAATAGTGCAGCATGCAGTGCTATTTTTTCCATCATTCCCGACAGAAGCTCTGGTGCATAGGTGAATCCGGCCTGTGCAAGAGACTGCAAGATGTAGCTTCCCAATAGCAGGAAGTAGGCTGGAAGCGAGTACAATAACAGAATTTAAAGAGGGTTGTCCACCTTACCCTTCCATAGGCCAGTTTTAGTATATACTAACCACTAAATGTCTGAAACACCTCACAAGGCTTGCTAGTTTCAAGATGCTCCGATTTAGTCATCTAGCCATCAAGGATTTGCTCTTGTCAAGTTCACCAAGATCCTTAAACTGTAGCATATTCCCTGCTTCCAACACATCAACTTCAAGAGCTGTTAACTTGCTGCCTAATTACCCCTAGCTCTCATTGGCAGAGCAATAGTAACAAAATAAATCAATGTTATTCACTTCACCTGTCTGTGATTTTAGCGTTATGGCTCATCGGTGTATAGCGCCAAGCTTCCTGGGGCTGAGCTCATCTAATCGAGGCTCACAACTCTTCCAAGAGCACTTTAGATCAGAGGCCAGTGCCACCAAATATGCAATAAATCCCTCTTAGGGCCACAACCACTCCAGTCTGAACTTAGCCATTAGATACCATCTAAGATTTAAATCTAAAACGTTTCCTCCAACTCTAAGTGATTATTTTTCCCCAGTTTCTCATTCATAAACCCCCTTTTGGGAAGGAAATGGAATGAATTTTTATAGACAAGAATCCCATTCCTTTTCAGGTTAAATAAAGTAGAAAATAAACTAAAGGCATTGGTCATATAGAGCAATCCCTTTAGGCTACTTTACCATATGCAGGGGAATTGCTAATCGGGGGGAAAATAAGTTTTGATAGACTGGGTTTTTACATTTTTTTCCACCAAAAAGAATGGAGAGGTTGTAGCTCACTTCAACTAAATTTTAAAAAAAAAAAAAAAAATCCAGAAATTTGCTTTGTATTTTTTTTTAAATAATAAATTTGCATTTTATTGCATGAAACAGGTAACGTATTTTTTGAACTATAAGACGCACTTTTCCTCCCTAAATTTGGGGAGAAAAACGGGTGTGTTTAAAGCCTTTTACCAGCAGCTCCTTCTATCCCTCGGAATCTTTTTTTTATGAGGATTTACCCATTTTTTGTATTCGCATATTTGCTAAATAGAATTGCTATATCGCTGTATAAATACGCTGGATGCCTGAAGAAATGCAAAAAAATTTTTATAAGTGTGAAGTTTTGCCTATAGGGGTTTTCTCCATTTCTTTACCATGTGGATTTGTGTGTCTTAAAGTCCGAATACACTATCTCAGGGCGGCAGGAGGCTGAAGAGAAGGGATGCTGCGGAAAGCCGGCGGCAGCATTTAAGGGGTTTAAAACCCCATGCCACTTCCCCGCATCGCGGCATCCAGTGACCTCGTGCGCACCCCAGTGGGGCCCGCGTTCAGTACGTGCCGTATACCAGGGTAGCCAGCTCCATCTGCCGTCTGATAACCCCATTGAACGAAATTGCAGAGGGGTGATTGGTCCCTTGCAGCCAGAACCCTCATCGGGTTCCCAGTGCCATGTATGTACACCTATCACCCCCCCATGCCAGGGTGTAATAGGTAAGAATAAAAATCCTATGTACAGCAATAGTACTGCTGTATATAGGACAAAGAAGTGTGCCCCCTAGCGGTCAAATAACCTAGGAGGACTAAGTATTAAAGTAAAAAAATAAGTTTAAAAAAAAAATCTATTGTCACATCCGTAAAATTCCAATCTATTAAAATATAATTTACCCTGTACGCTGAACACCGTAGAAGAAAAAAATTCCTAACGTTAAAATAGTTTTTTGGTCATTTCTACCCCCAAAAAGGGAAAAAAAAAATATAAAAGTCACTGCCCCCAAAACGGTGTCAATAAAAACTACACTTCAGCCCACACTATTTGCTTCAAGTTTTTTTTCCCCTATTTCCCCCTCTAAAACCTAGGTGCGTCTTATAGTCTCAAAAAAATATGGTATTTGATCAAATAGAAAAACAGAACTTAATATTTGGTACAGAAATTTAAAAGTGCCACCCGTTTTTAAAATGCCTAATAATTGGACAATTAACTAAAAAGCTGTTTTCAGGGCAAAACCTTTCCCTTTTGTCATTCCAATTAAGCAGTAAAAAGGCCCGGGGTTGATTTTAGGTGGTGCTTGCATTTGGAAGATTTTGGGTGAGAAAAAAAAAGCATTAAAAGTGCTCTCCATGCAGGTGAAACAAACACCTTAACTGAGAAAACACAAAAAAAACATCAAGAAATTGCGGGAGGGAAAAGGGGGAAAGGGAAGAAAGAAAGAAAAGAAAGGCCTGGTGAACTCCTCAATCAAAAAAAACCTGGCACCACGGAAGAAACAGTGGGGGGATATCGCAGAACAATTTCCAAGCTGAGGAAAACCGCTTCAGAACAACCTCTCCAGGATGTAGGTATCAAAATCCCAAAAATACCATAAAAAAAGACTGCATAAAATAAATACAGAGAGTTCACTGCCATGCAAAACCACCCAACCTCAAGAATTAAAAATAGATTGGACTTTGCTAAGAAAAAATCTAAAAGGGGAACACCCTTCGGAAGAACATTTTTTGGACAGATGAAGATCAACCCCCACCGAATGATGGAAAGAAAAAAGAAAGGTGAAGGTGTGGTACAACACATGATCCCAAAACATAAATATCAAACTGTAAAACCGGCGGTGAGGGGTTGGGGATGCAGGGGGGGTTTGGCATGGGTCACCCTGTTTATTGTGATGTGACAAGGGAAACAGCACCCCCTGAATTATAAGGTACTCCCATCATGCGCGTTCAATAGCCCAAAACAGTCAAACTGACTGGGCAGGGGTTTCATAAAACAGATGGGGCAATGACCCAAAACAAAAACAGCACCAGGAGTTTTTAAAACAAGAAGTGGAATATTTTTGAAGGCAAACAGTCACCTGATCCAAACCCAAATTTAGCAGATTTCATTTTTGTTAAACTTCGACAGAAAAGGCCCATAAAAAGCAACTGAAACCCCTTTCAGTAAAGGGCCCCGGCAAGAATTAAAAAATGGGAAACTCGATTGGTATGCCCCGAGTGATGTTCTGTTCGGGGGAGTATTGGCAAAAAATGGTTTTCAAAAAAGTATTAGAAATAACATTTTTTTTACAATGATTTAATTTTTTGATTACTTTTGAGCCCCTGAAATGAACGTTGGATTTAAAAAAATGCTTTAGTTTCTCAATTTTTGCAATTTTTTTTTAACCACAGAATAAAACTGAAAATCTGAACTTTAAAGGGATCAGAAATTTTTTTGTTCAAAATCATTGTGGTAATGACAAACTAAAATTTGAATGTTGTCTTATCCCAAAAATTATATCGACATAACTGATACACATTAAATGATCATTTCATCCTTTTTACCCAACAGTGGTAAAAATGTTTTTTGCAAAATTTGGGGGTAAAGTCAGGGTTTGCTGAATGGAAAAGACAAACTGCATACTCCATGAGTTTGACCAAAGAAAAAAACAAAATGTCTGTCCTATTATCCACAGTACAAAATGTATGATGTATTGTCTACAGCCATTTGCCATATGTTGGGAAACCCCATGACAGACCCCGAGACACAATGTGGAGATAGCCTTATTTCTGAATGTTTATGAAACTGCTTTTTAGAGAAGTGATATTTAAATGACAATTTCTTCACTACTTACAAAGCCTATTGTTACTTTTACACACCAACGTGTTAGGTATAATTCTGGAACTATTATTCTTACCGTGGTGAAACACAAAAAATTTTACTAGTCCAGAAAACGTTATCTATTTTTCCCTTTGTTTTTAACCACTAATATGTAAAAAGATGCATAAACTGGGAAGAGCCAAGGGCCGCGCCTAGAGATGGTCCTAGGAAAATATAGACGATCTTTTAGTTGTCACGCTGCTTATAATAACTATTTGTCCAGCAAGATTTGATCTGCTATAAATAGTTGCCTACACTGAGATCAGACAATTCTCCACTGTCTACAAACAGAAAAAACTGGATTTCCCTTTGTTCCATAAAATACTATCAAATTTACATTAAATATATATTTTTATTTTTTACGATGCTGCTGCCCCATTAAAGTAAAAAAAAAATTTAATCTCTCTCCTCGTCATGGATCCAGTGCTGTGCCATCCCCACTCACCTTTTGTCTTCTGTTTACTTCTTGCTTTTTGAGAACAAGGACGGTAACACTGCAGCCGCTAATTGGGGCATTGATCGCATGTCACTGTCTGATATCATCATTCAGAAGTGAGCTGTCCAAACAGTGATGTCACCGCTGTGGCACGTGAACGCTGATGACATCCCCATTCAGAAGCATGAAGTAGGCAGAACATTGGGAAGTGTGAGGACAGTGCAGAGCTGAGGGGAGAGGCCAGTATAATTTTTTCTTTTATTTGTAAATGGGCAGCAGTATTGTAAAAATTATTAAAAACTTTTTTTAACGTTTAACCCATTCCCGTCGAAAGGATTTTTGTTGCTTGCATTTGTTTTTTGGGCAGCCCGCCTAATCTAATAGTATGGGTGTCACTAATAGGTTGTAAGTCGGCATAGTGCACCACACATATATGTATTTATGGCACCCTTCTGTATCGCCTTCTTTATATGCAACTGTAGTACCACAACCCCCCCCCTCATTTAAAAGGTGTGTGAGTGATTGTTTTATTGGTATTTTTGCAATTGTACAATCTCCCCATACATTATACTGTGGCTTTTCTACATACTGGTGTGAACAGGTATTAAACTAATGTGCAGGTTTTTTTTTTATCATCTAATTGTTCCCCTAGCAGTGGGGTATGTGAACTGCTTCTCTGCATTTGTTTTTTCTTCACGCCTTCCAAGAGCCATACTTTTTTTTTTTCCACAAAGTTGTGCGAGAGCTTGTTTTATTATGTTTTTTTTTTTTAGGACAATATGTCCTTTTTAAAAAACATAATTGTGCCATTTCTTTAGCAGATTCATTTTACTGTTCAGTATCAATAAAATGTAAATTGTATTCTGCAGGTTGGTACAAACCCGGTGATATCAAATGGGTTGAGTTTTTGTTATGTTTTAGTACTTTAAAACAAAATGTTTTTTTGGTTTTCCCTCTTACATTTGTGCTGTAGCGCGACTTTCTGCAAATAACTTTTTTGTTTTTACTTGAGGGTTCGTTTTTTTTGCGGGCTGAAATTGTAATTCTTATTACAAATTTTTGTTGTTGGCATTTATTTTTTCTTCTATAGCGTTCACCGTACTGGATAAATGATGCTATATTTTAATAGGTTGGACTTTTATGGATGCAGTAATACCAATTATGCATAACTTTTTTATTTTTGTTAATGGCAAAAAAGGGGGTTTTGAAATTGTAATTGTTTTAAAACTTATATTTGACCACAGGGGGTTGCCATCACTGCCTATTGTGACATCTAAAGAGTTACTTACTTGTAATTCACAACTTGGCCGACAATTTCAGATACAACAGTTAGCCTTTCTATACAGAGTTACTCTCCAAGTAACGGTAAATTCACACGGCTTATTGTGGTGCATACAGTACGCGGAGCAATACACCAGGTGGTTTGGAACCACACGCTAACTAGTACGTAATTCCAAAGCACAGAGGGGGCGCCCCATTGATATGTATTGTCAGTGGCACGTAAGCAGCGCTAACAATTGACGATCATATTGTACGCGCAGTGAAACGACCCGTAATCCATAGCTCTCTATGAGGGCTATGATCCCAGCTGCTAGTGGCAGGTTCCAACACATCTGGAGCAGACTCAGATAGTGAGCACACTCCATATGCACCAACTGATGTATTGCTGTAAATATATACAGCACATTTTTGGTAAGTAGATCAATACCACATAAATATATATGTTTTTAGAAATGCCCTTTATAGCATGTTCACATTTGAACTCTATTTTACATCCTATACATGAAATCAACATCAAAGGAACAAAAACCCTGTAATCTTATTTATTATTATTAATTTTGCAGAATCAAATGTCAGGCACATTTTCTGAATATCTTCATTCTCTACTATTTTGGTTTAGCTGAACAGATATCATTATATTAAAGTTTGGTGGAGATTATCTGAGAGGGAAAAAGAAAAAAAAAAGTTAGACAAGGTATAAATTTAACCTGCCCCAACCTGTTCCTCCTCCCCCCAAGTAATGGTGGATGTCAGAAATAGTCAGGATATCCCCACAGACAGGAGTTTGGAAGCAGATCACTGGTAGGATCAACCCATAAAACTCTCCTATGGCCACCTTCAGGGTATGTTTACATGCCGTATTTGCTGGGCGTCATGGCACGGCACTTTTCCCGAAGTATACCACGCAAATATAGTAAAATCATGCTACAATTTTCAGACGTATTCCTCGGTGCCAGGAGAAAGAAGTGACATGTTGCTTCTTTTCTGTGCTTACGTGCCAGGTAAAGTGAGAGTCAATGGGAGCGCTATGGGAAGTACATGCTGGCGAGCATGCACTGTCAAACAGCCAGCATATAGAGGCACGCTCAGGTGGGTGCCGTTATACGTCATGTGAACATACCCTTACTGTTACCTCAGAATTTTTCACAGTGCTTGGTGTCTAGACTGCACTGCCCAAAACAGCACATCCAAGCTCTTACCACGTTGGAAACATTTGTTGAATGTGTTCTTTTCTAAGCTCTGACAAAAATGCGAGTTCATGCCCCCATCATTTCCCATCTGGACTACTATAACATCCTTCTCTGTGGCTTCTCATCTAACACTCCTCCTTCCTTCCAAACTATGTTCAACTCTGCAGCCCGGTCATTCCACCTCTCTTCTCATTACTCCTCTGCCATCTCTTCACTTACTACCCAGTGCCCAGCAAATTCATTTCAAACTATTGACTATGTGAAAAACAAGGCTCTTCATAATCTGTTGCCCCTCCATACATGTCGGCCTTAATCTCCTTATACCTCCCCTCCTTCTCTGCTGTTCTCTTGACTGCTCCTTCCACAAGATTTCTCTTATGTATCCCTCATACTCTGGAACTCACTACCTTAAAGGGGTCGTGTCACTACATTGATTCTTCTTACCTCAGTCCTATTTTCTTGGTTTCACTTTGAATTGAGGGGCGTGTTTACTGGCTTCTAGTAGGCTGCAGTAGAAGCCAGGTCTGTAGCTATAGCAACCAGTGCTGGCAGCCTATCAGGAGAGATCTAACAAGTCTGTAGCTATAGCAACCCGAGGAGCTGATGCAGCCCATACAAGAGGGGATATCTAGGAATCAGTAGGACACATGTTGCAAAGTGACTTGTTTTTGCAAGATCTTTAACATAAAAAGCAATCCTTAGACTCTCTTCTATCTTTAAAACCTTCATAAAGTATCTAGAAAACCCATCTCTTGCAGAAAGTCTATAACCTACAATAGTCCTTCTACTATACTACCATATAGTTTCATCTCTCAGCTTCTGTCTACTTCCCACTCCCTTGTCAGATTCTAAGCTTGGCAGCAGGGCCCTATCTCCCAGTAAGGAAGTTTATTTGCACATTTAGGGTCACATGTATGAAAACTGTCTAGGTCTAAAATTCACTTTGTTGACCATAGCAACCAATCAGAGAGCCCCTTTAATTTTTCCAGAGCACTACATGAAATGAAAGGGGCTCTCTGATTGGTTGTTATGGGCAACAAAGGAAGTTTTAGACCTAGACAGTTTTCATACATGTGGCCCTTAGTTTTTGTCTTATGCCATGTATTAAAACCTTTTCAGATGTACGGCGCCCTAGAATTGTGCTTAAAAATAAGAAAATGGTGTGAATCATTATGGTTTTGGACGTTTTCTAGTCCCATAAGTTTGTCTTAAAGATGCAACAATGTAATGTGATCATTAGGTCGTAGTACTATTTGGTGAATATTCATTTGATACAAATGCCCCCAATGTGTCCTCTAGAGATGCAGCTCACTCACCATTTTGGATCTGTGCATACACTCAAGAAAATCTTCATATTCTAGCTTGCATTCCTTCTTTGCCCGGATGGCTCCAATGCCATGTGCACACTCTATCCAGTCTTTCTCAAAGGAATGGCAACGGCCAACCTTACGGAGAGGTTGCTCAGAGCTCTGTAGCAGCATCCATCTGTCGATGTTAATCCCTAAGTGTTTCTGGAGATCGATGTAAGGCATGGCTGTGTAGAAAGAGCACCAAGATCAAGGATTATTAGCATAGTCTACAAAATACATACACAAGTCAAGATGATCAAAAATATGGCGTTACCCTAGAACCACAGAACTCAATGGAGCAAAAGGAGTCCCTTAAGAACCTATATTAAGCTTTACTACTAGAAAGTAATGGCTTCTCTCTACAATATGTCACCACTTTGTGATGGTGGGGGCCCAACTGCTGGAGCTCCAATGATTATGAGACCAAAGACGCTGCAGCACATTGTCCCCATCAAAGCCTTCCCAAACTGTGGTGCTTAAATGTACTGTGCAGTAAACTGGTCTTTCCAGGGACACTGTATCTTTAAACCACCCTGACCATACAATATCACACAGACACTGCGGATCTGCGGAAGATCCAACCAACTGTTATGAACATTTTTACTACCAATACATCTGTATTAGTGAATGCATGGAGTGATTGGCGGTCTAGTAGCCTCTCTACAGTACAGTGCGGTACTACATGTCCTGTACTGCTCTTACATGTATTAGTGAGGTGCATGCAGTGATTGGTGATCTAGTAGCTTCTCTCTACAGTACCATGTTGTACTACATGTCCTGTACTGCTCTTACATGTATTAGTGAGGTGTATGCAGTGATTGGTGGTCTAGTAGCATCTCTCTACAATACTACATGTTCTGTACTGCTCTTACATGTATTAGTGAGGTACATGCAGTGATTGGTGGTCTATAGCGCCTCTCTACAGTACAGTGTGGTACTACATGTCCTGTACGGCTCTTACATGTATTAGTGCTGTGCATGCAGTAATTGGTGGTCTATAGTGCCTCTCTACAATACAGTGTGGTACTACATGTCCTGTACTGCTCTTGCATGTATTAGTGAGGTGTATGCAGTGATTGGTGGTCTAGTAGCCTCTCTACAGTACTACATGTTCTGTACTTCTCTTACATGTATTGATAAGGTGCATGCTGTGATTGGCGGTCTAGTAGCACCTCTCTACAGTACAGTGCAGTACTACATGTCCTGTACTGCTCTTACATATATTAGTACAGTGCATGCAGTGATTGGTGGTCTAGTAGCCTCTCTACAGTGCTACATGTCCTGTACTGCTCTTACATGTATTAGTGAGGTGAATGTAGTGATTGGCGGTCTTGTAGCCTCTACAGTACCATGCGGTACTACATGTCCTGTACTGCTCTTACATGTATTAGTGCAGTACAGGCAGTGATTGGCGGTCTAGTAGTGCCTCTCTACAGTGCAGTGCAGTACTACATGCCCTGTACTGCTCTTACATGTATGAGGGAGGTGAATGTAGTGATTGGCTGTCTAGTAGCCTCTACAGTACCATGCGGTACTACATGTCCTGTACTGCTCTTACATGTATTAGTGCAGTACATGCAGTGATTGGCAGTCTAGTAGTGCCTCTCTACAGTGCAATGCAGTACTACATGCCCTGTACTGCTCTTACATGTATTAGTGAGGTGAATGTAGTGATTGGCGGTCTAGTAGCCTCTCTACAGTACCATGCGGTTCTACATGTCCTGTACTGCTCTTACATGTATTAGTGCAGTACATGCAGTGATTGGAGGTCTAGTAGCCTCTCTACACTACAGTGCGGTACTACATGTCCTGTACTGCTCTTACATGTATTAGTGCAGTACATACAGTGATTGGCGGTCTAGTAGTCTCTCTACAATACAGTGCAGTACTGCATGTCCTGTACTCCTCTTACATATATTAGTGAAGTACATGCAGTGATTGGCAGTCTAGTAGCCTCTCTACAGCACATTGCGGTACTACATGTCCTGTACTGCTCTTACATGTATTAGTGAGGTGCATGCAGTGATTGGTGGTCTAGCGCCTCTCTACAGTACAGTTTGGTACTACATGTCCTGTACTGCTCTTACATGTAATAATGAAGTACATGCAGTGATTGGAGGTCTAGTAGCCTCTCTACAGTACAGTGAAGTACTACATGTCCTGTACTGATCTTACATGTATTAGTGAGGTGCATGCAGTGATTGGCGGTCTATAACACCTACCTATGGTACAGTGTGGTACTACATGTCCTGTACTGCTCTTACATGTATTAGTGAAGTATATGCGGTGATTCGCGGTCTGTAGCGCCTCTCTACAGTACAGTGCGGTACTACATGTCCTGTACTGCTCTTACATGTATTAGTGCAGTGATTGACGGTCTAGTAGCGATTCTCTACAGTACTATTATTTGATATTTTAGAGCGCCCTTGGTTCCAGAGCGCTGTACATTTGGGTTGCATACATAACATAGGTCAAACAAGTACAAAGGTGACAAATTAATAACTATCAACAGGTACAGAAGTAGAGAGGTCCCTTCCCGTGAGGGCTTACAGTCTACAAGAAAGGTGGGAAGAGACAGAAGGTGAGCTACATGTCCTGTACTGCTCTTACATGTATATGTGCAGTATATGCAGTGACTGGAGGTCTAGTAGCCTCTCTACAGTACAGTGTGGTACTACATGTCCTGTACTGCTCTTACATGTATTGGTGAAGTACATGCAGTGACTGGAGGTCTAGTAGTGCCTCTCTACAGTACAGTGTGGTACTAGATGGCACTACTGCTCTTACATGTATTAGTGAATGCATGGAGTGATGGAAGGTCTAGTAGCGCCTTTACATTACAGTGCGGTCCTACATGTCCTGTACTGCTCTTACATGTATTAGTGAGGTACATGCAGTGATTGGAGGTCTAGTAGCCTCTCTACAGTACAGTGCGGTACTACATGCCCTGTACTGCTCTTACATGTATTAGTAAAGTACATGTAGTGATTGGTCTAGTAGCACCTCTCTACAGTACAGTGCGGTACTACATGTTCTGTACTGCTTTTACATGTACTGGTGAAGTACATTCAGTGATTGGAGGTCTAGTAGCACCTCTACAGTACAGTGTGGTACTACATGTTCTGTACTGCTCTTACATGTATTAGTGGTCTAGTAGCACCTCTCTACAGTATAGTACTACATTTTCTGTACTGCTGTTTACATGCGTCAGTATGGGCGGCTCCTTTGGGCACCAGGTGATCATTTTCTTGTATTGATATAAATTACATGACATCTTGTCTTCAATATAGAAAGTAATTTCCAGAAGCTCTCTCTGATGTTACATGGAAGGACTTGCTTTATCTGTATTATTATTTGCAAGCTTCATTTTGCATTATGTTGGCGACAATTTGGGGCTTCTGAACCAATCAGAGTTATGGTTTTAACATATAATGGTCATGCCAGAACCAATACATATTATTGCATGTTGAGGAATAGCCAAAACATAAAAAAAAGTGCTATCTGACAAATGGAAGCAATGAGAGTCCAAAAGACACATAGTTCATGAGTTGGGTGTTCATGAGGGGAGTGCTACTGCCCCCCCCCATCTTCTCTCCCCCCGCTGGCAGTTGCTAAGTATCTGCATACAAAGCAGCCCATCAGTCACTATGAACAGATTGAAAGGAGTGCTGTTTTTAGCGCCATTTTGGCTAATAGAAGAGTGAACCTTTCGCCATACTATGCTGCCCTTTCTGCTTTAAACCTATTCTCATACATCCTATTAGAAAGGGTACCCACCTCTACAGTAGGAACCTTATGTTCCTGCTCAGAAGTAGAAGATTTGAGAAAACTGTAGAGACGCGGTGCAGGAACCAAAGACCTGCAACCGTGACTTTTGTTTGTTTAATGCGGTGAGAAGCATTATATTATTTATTTTTCTTACATGGACAACCTGTTTGAGGATAAGGAATACTTTTACAAAGCGCAAAGTACATCAAGGGGTTTTACCATGAAGGCATTTCATGCCTGATGTGTCCTGCTTCAGCTTCCAGTGTATTCAAAAGTAGCATGGTTGATGTGTTTGAATTGCATATTATGTGACCCAGGAGGCTGACATCACCATGCTTTTCCCCACAGTGTTCTCACTCTAGTCACACAAAGGTCTGTTGTAAATTGCTGCGAGTAGCTACGATATAACCGAGTGGTTAGCACTTCTGCTGTTCAACATAAGGGTACTAGTTTCACATCCATGCAGGAACCAAATGAAGATTTTTTTTTTTCTCAGTGCACTTGAAAAATGCTTATCTGCACTGTTTGACTAATTAAATAGGCGTACAGAGGACAGGAGTAGAATGACAGCACCTGGGGTTGAACACTCGCTCAGCAGTGAGTGTGTGTGATTACTAGACAGGGAAGAGACTGACAGTAGCTACCTAAAAGGTGATGTCTGAGCATGTCTGGCCAGGACTGAAGGGCTCTCATCACTGGTCTTATCCCCTGAAAACAAGCTGTACACTATGGATCATTAAGGTAGCAGCTAAAACAAAATTGCTACAGAATTTTTAATAATGATGAATGGGGAAAATGTTTATTATTCAATTTACAAGCTTCCCACATCAATTTTACTTTGTGGTAAAACCCTTTAAAAAAGGAATGTGTCATCGTTGTTTTAGTCCCGTTTTTATGTTAAACATTTTTTCGGAATTTTTGGTAGATTTTTTTTAATTTTCCATATCACTTTCAATATTTTTTAATAATTCTTAAGTGCTGCAGTTTTCACTTTGGCCACTAGGCCTTATTTGCACTGCTTTAACAGCAGTCAGAGAGATGCTTTACAGTAGCTTCATGCACATAGCAGCCTTAAGACTAACTCAGACCCATTGACTTCTATAGGAGAGTTTTCTAGTCATGCTCTGTGACCTGAGAAGTAATCACTGTGCAGGGAGGTGAAAGGGTGAACTGTGACATCTCCTCTTGTGACTGGTGGATCCTGTGTTATATATTCACACTGGTGTCTCTTTTCAGTTTCACCCTCTTTGTGCTGATAATGAGCAGACAACTGAGAATCTTTCTGTACAGAACAGGAAGTGTCAGACTGTTATTAGGCCTAATGGCCAAAGTGAAAACTGCAGGACTTAAGAATTATTAAAAAATATTGAAAGTGATTTGGAAAATGAAAAAAAAATTACCAAAAATTCTTAAAAAATGTGTTGAACATAAAAATGTGAGTAAAACAATAAGTCATTTTTGATGACACATTCCCTTTAAAGCACCGCTACATGCTGATGTTCACCAGAGGACCCTGAGATCTCTGAATTGCTGGACCTTAGGACGGATGAGAAATCCCAGGTGACAGAGGTTACGCTTTTGGCTCAGGCAATATAATGTAGCTGCTTAGTAATAACAGGGAAAAAGAACAATCAGCAGGAAATCCCAACATGCACTGGTGAATGAGAATTCTACCCCCTGCTTGAGAGCCACACAGGACACAGACTGCTCCTACAATTCTCACCCCATAGATAACACAGGCTGATGCTCACAGAGCCTTATAATGCTAGAGTAGTCCCTGACACATGCGAGTCCTGCCCAGCACAGGGTCACCCACTGCCCACACTGGCATGCTGCTGCGAGCCACAATGACCGCTACAAATATGTACCCTCTAATATAACGCCGGCTACAGCACTGTCACCTGTAGGGATCCGAACGTCCTCTAGTCCTGCTGCTCCACGACACTGGCAGCCGTAAAGCGCTGGTCACATGACCAATAAACGAGCCGCCGTGTTTGATTCGGGCACATCCAAACGTATTCATTTACGTAGTACACTGATGGAATATCGGTCTATATTCTATGGCGTTGGCCTGCTAGTCCCGTGCGTGTAAATATATGTAAACTGATGGAGATTACAACACCGAGACTATGTAACGCTTGCTATTCATGAGGTGTTTGGTTTCGCTACAGCGCCACCTGCCTGTTGGAGGAATGAAGTGCGGTTATGGTAAACCCATTCGTGATGAAGAAGGTTCCGCACGCTGATGGCTAATATGGCTTCACCCTGCAGCTTCTATGGCCAGGGCCTGCACCCACCAGTAGTTCCGTGTCCTGTCTAGTAGCGACAATCCAGCGCTGGAGGTCAGCACTGATTGAGCCAAGGAAGCTGCGCAGACCTCGAGATTGCACTGCCCCCTACTGGTGTTGTCAGGGTGATGTTGTCCCTACATCATATTGATAAATCCAGCGTCTATCCCGGTGATCAAATGCTTTATTAGTGGTAATGCATAAGATATCCCCAAAAGACATTGCAAACACGCTGACGCGTTTCGGCGTTTCCTTGGTCACGCGTGTGCCTTGTTCCAAATTTATGGGAGCAAAGTAGGTGTATACAGACCACATGAAGGCTACTAATGTGTATGCCACATTTTTAACCATGTCGTACACTAAAATACTGGGACCCGTGGTGTTAAGAAAAATGAAGGTAAAAATTTTGCATACAATATTCCCATATCTGTACACTCACAATGTGGGAGCCAAGTAAGTGTATCAAGCAATAAAGGTAAAAATGATAGCATCCCATATTATCCCAATCATATAATCACATTATGGGAGCCAAGTAGGTGTATAAGACACCAAGGGCGTAGCTTAGGGGATGCAGAGGTAGCAATCGTACGGGGCCCCTGCAGCCAAAAGGGCCCAAACCCCGTCCTCCCACTTTAAGGAGATACAGTTTTGAAAAGAAGAAATGGTGTGGGGGCCATTTCATTTTTGCTCTAGGGCCCGGGCCAAAAGTTACCCCTCTGCAGCACATGAAGGCAAATAATGATGCTCCATACATCCCTTGTTATACCTCACAATACTGGGAGCCAAGTAGGTGTATAAGCCCCAAGAAGGCTAAAATGTAGATGCCAATGCAAAAATGAGCAAAAAGTCTGTACAAAGTTTTTCAAATTTCGCCATAGTTCCCCTTTGATGTAACATTTTTTTTTTTATTTGGGGGCTTTTTCACACGAGTTCTTGTGATCCTTTTTTAGGAGTTTTACGGATCCGAAAAAAAAGGATTCTAACAATTGTCGTGTGTTAAACTTTGCTTTTCAAGGGCAAAAGGCATAGCTGTTCACACGAGTGATTGCCCATGGCTTTCGCCCATGCCTTTTGGATGTTTTAAGAATTGACATTCAAATTTTTCTTGGTTTTACGCAGAGAAATCCTCATGGAAAAAATGGATGCGCTTTTTGGATCCGAAAAGGGATCCCAAAAGGCAGCATACATTTTGGGGGCATTTTGGATCCGCTTTGATGCCAAAACGCATCCGTTTAAAAAGCATTGGTTTAAATTAAATATAAAATTTTAATATTATGTTTGGGTTTATTTAGTTTATAAAATGTATATAATTATTTATATATTATAAATGTAATTTAAAAGTATATATATAATATACTTTTGTATAGTATTTTATATAATTTTTTTAAATTTTATAATATTTAAAAATGTATTTAATTTGTATATAAATGTATATTTTATATAAAAAGTATTTAAAAGTATATAAATAATATTTTTTTTTTATGATTTAGTTTATAATATTGTTATTTTTCATTTACATGGGGGGGTTTGAAAAAATTGGTTGATTTAAAAAAGGGTGGGGGTAGGTTCAAAAACATAGGTGTATGTCGTTGATTGACATAGGTAAAAAAAGGGTTTTTTTTGGTCATTGATAGGTTTATATTATATTTAAATTGCAGTTTTCAGTTTGTAGATTGATTTTAAAAAAAAGCATTGAAAAAAGGAAACCCAAAAAAGGGGTCCGTAAAACGCAGCAAAAAAGCATCCAATACGTACAAAAAGGATCAGTGTTTGGTTTTTTGGATCCCCTTTTGGATGAGTTTGCATCCGTTTTCGCAGGTTAAAAAAGTATCCGTAAAACGCATCCAAAAACGGTCCAAAAACGTGTGGAACAAGCCCTTATACTCCCAATTAACCCTTTGTATATATTTTCCCAAATTGTGGGACCATTGTATCTAACCAATGCTTGCAATTAGTTTTCTGGCAAGATACAATAATCTAGCCACTGCCAATCTTTCAGAAGAACTAATAGGAGGATCTTCCACAAACCCTAATATACAATCATAAGGGAATAAGTTAAGTTGTAAAAAAAACCCTATTTATCAATCACCCATCCTTTCAAAAATTTCTTCAACTCCGGCAAGAAAAACTTTAATGTGTCAACCTGAGGGGAGTTGCATTTCAGGCAATTGTCCGTAGAATATATATCATTGGAATGTTAAAATGTTGGTGTTTTATACACTCTGTGTAACAGATATAACTGTGAGAGCCTATGTGCTTCACTAAGGGAAAGCTTTGGGGTCATAAACAATATTTCACGCCATTGGTTGTCCTTAATGGCGCCTATCCCTCCCACGTTTCCTTACATCGTAGAGGTGTTCTAGGTAATATTAGTTCCAATATATTTAAATATACCTGGGAGATGACACTTTCTCCACTGTCTGAATCACCATGTTAGTTAACACTGCTATACCCACTGACCCCCACTCCTTCTGAACAGCATGTCTTAGCTGAAGGTATAAAACTCAGTGGGAGGGAAGTTAAAATCCGTTTGCAGTGTAAAAACGGAAGCAAAGAATCATCCCCATAAAGCTGGTACAACTGACAAAAACCTCCAGCTCTAGAAACCTTCCAATAAAAGTGAAGGGGGTGCATGGATTATTCCCAAAAAGAATATATGGGAAAATACTTTTTAGCTTGTTCTTCCTTCACCTTCCACCATACTTCATAAAGCAAAAGGAATGTCGGGGTAAATGTAGTCGTCCTAAATTTATGGGCTTCTAGGGCCATGTAAAGAGTCAGTATGTAGCGCTTGCTCAAGCAAATTTCTTTGTGGATTTTCTTTGGTCCCCTCCCACCCACTGAGATGTTGGATCTGTGCAGTCAAAAATAGACCCACTGCTAATCCCACCTCTTTTTTTGCCTCTTTGAAGAATTTAAGACCGAAGTGTGCTGACTAACCACTTCAAATCAGCCACCTGATAAGCTGGTTGATCATAAAGAAGTACCTGAGTGGTATCAACATTGGAGCATTATGTAAAACATAAAGCAAATGAGGTAACCACACTATTTGAAGTAGATTGACACAATCCATTACTGAAATTGACAATTTTGGCCATAACTCTAATTTGGTCTGAAACCTAGTTGTCGAGGAAATAAATTAAGCTTGTCGTAGTATTGTGGAATAAGGGAGGTTTTAATACCCAAATATTTGAACTGTCATGGGTATATGGGATGAGGATCCGCTGGACCACTGCAAGTGGTGGTATAAGCCACCTCAGGGAGCGGAGTCTAAGGAGCCTTCGGGTTCTTCGCCAGAGCCTGCCACATGGGCTGGTTGGACTTGTGCGGCAGGAGACTCCCAGGTCGCTACCCTTGACACACACATTCCAATATCAGTAGCAAACTATCAACTAAAGAGACTATCAAGAGGCACATAGGAATTTTTGAAAAAGCATTTCTGCTATTTAGGGTACATGAACTTTTTTGAGGTTCTTAGTTCACATTTTTGATCAAAACTGCTTAAGCCCACCTCCATAGGGCCTGTTCAGACCTCAATACTTCAGGGAGTGAAGGCCTTCACCCTGAAGTATGGAGGTCTGAACAGACCCTAATGAGAGGAAACATTAGTGTAGGAATCCAGCTGCATTTGAGGTCCCCTTGAAGATTGGGAGGTGGGCTTAAACAGTTTTGATAAAAAATGTGAACTAAGAACCTCAAAAAATGTTCATGTATCCTAAATAGCAGAAATGCGTTTTCAAAAATTCCTGTGCCCTATGACCAGTGTGCACCTATGCTCATTTTTTTCCAAAAAGTTTTTGGATGTGCAAAGCCAAATATTATTTTCTAGCTACCCTTGACATGACTTGCTTGCCGGCATGAATAATGATTCTGAATCATCAGGCAAGAGCATAGTTGGGGACAGGCAGAGAGGTCAGGGCAGTCAACAGGCAACGTAGTCAATAGCAACAGGCAGAAGGTCAGAAGGAAGAGGAAAAAAGATCTAGGGTCAGCGCCCGGTGATTATCCAATTACCGGTGCACTGGCCCTTTAAATTTCACAGAGCTGTTGTGCATGCTGGCACACAGCAGAGGATCGCAGCAGAGCATGAGCAGGACGTGGTGAATAATGGTGGTCCGGGGCGGGGGGGGGCGTCACATGCGCATCCGCACAACCCAGAGTGGAGGCAGCGGTGCTACTCATGACATGAACTCTGTAACAATCCTAAGATCAGATCTCACCAAAAGCTCCCTATCCCCCCATTGTCTATTAATGGTAGACTAGATTTAGTCCAATTTATGACCAATCCTGGATATTCACCGAAAGTGCTGATTATCTCCATTGTCCTAGGAAGTGAATATGTCTAGTCAGCAATGTCTCTGCCTGCCATTGACTTGCTACTTTTGAATGTTTGTATCCTACTGATCCGTTAATGTTTGCATTGACCCAGGGGCGTCGCTAGGCTGTTTTATTCGGGGCTCGGGCCCCGAATAAAACACCCTGTGCCCCAAGTCTCCCGGGCTCCAGGCCTCTGCCCTGGGCCTGGAGCACCGACTGGCCCTTCAGCTGCATGTGCGTCCGCTGGACGCACACTCAGCTGAGGGCTTCTGCGGAGCAGAGAGCGAGCGCTCCCTGCCCCGCAGACAGTGTTGGACCCGCAGGTCCGACACAGCGGGGCCGCCGGGTCCTCACAGCACTGAGGACCCGCCGCGGCCCCGTGTGACTCAGCCGGCAGCGTCGCGAGGATGTGATGTAATCGCGACGCTGCCAGTCCTCGGGCGCACAGCGCGTCATAGCCGTGTGCCCGAGGAGCTGCCGGAGGGGCGCGGGCTGAAGAGACGGAGCGCGCTCGCCGGGGAGTTAAGGTGAGTATGAATGTTGTTATTTTTAACGCGTTTACCTGCTCAGTGCCCTATATACTGCCTGTGCCCCTATAATGCCTGCCTGTGGCCCCCATATCCTGCCTGTGACCCCCATACCCTGCCTGTGGCCCATATATTGCCTGTGGACCAAATCCCGGCCTGTGGCCCCCAAATCCTGCCTGTGCGCCCATATACTGCCTGCCTGTGGCCCCCATATACTGCCTGTGCCCCTCATATACTGCCTGTGGCCCCCATATACTGCCCGTGGCCCCATTATCCCTGCCTGTGGCCCCCATATCCCTGCTGTGGCCCCCTATAACTGCCTGTGGCCTCCATATCCCTGCCTGTGCCCCTATAATGCCTGCCTGTGGCCCCCATATGCTGCCTGTAGCCCCCATATCCTGCCTGTGGGCCCCATATACTGCCGTGGCCCCCATATCCCTGTCTGTGCCCCTATAATATACTGCCTGTGGCCCCCATATGCTGCCTGTGGCCCCCATATCCCTCTCTGTGGCCCCCATATGCTGCCTGTGCCCCTATAATGCCTTCCTGTGGCCCCATATTTGCCTGGCCCCTATCCTGCTGTGCCCACATATCCCGCCTGTGGCCCCCATATCCCTGCCTGTGGCCCCCATATCCCTGCCTGTGGCTCCCATATCCCTGCCTGTGCCCCCATATGCTGCCTGTGGCCCCCATATCCCTGACTGTGGCCCCCATATGCCTGTCTGTGGCCCCCATACGCCTGCCTGTGGCCACCATATGCCTGCCTGTGGCCACCATATGCTGCCTGTGCACCTATATACCTGCCTGTGGCCCCCATATACTGCCTTTGTCCCTATATACCTGCCTGTGGCCCCCATATACTGCCTGTGTCCCTATATACCTGCCTGTGGCCCCCATATACTGCCTGTGTCCCTATATACCTGCCTGTGGCCCCCATATACTGCCTCAGTGACCCCATATACTGGCTCAGTGACCCGATATTCTGCCTCAGTGCCCCTATATACCTTCTTGTAGCCCCTATATACTGCCTCAGTGCCCCAATATACTGCCTGTGGCCCCATATACTGCCTCAGTGCCCCTATATACCTGCCCGTGGCCCCATATACTGCCTGTGCCCCCTATATACTGCCTTTGGCCCCATATACCTGCCTGTGGCCCCATATACCTGCCTGTGGCCCCTATAATGCTGCCTGTGGCCCTATATATCTGCCTGTGGTCCCATATATCTGCCTGTGGCCCCATATACTGCTTCAGTGCCCCTATATACCTAACTGAGGGGACTGCTATACCTATAATTTAGGTGTTGCTGGAATTGTGAGGATTCTAAGATATTTGTGTCCAAATCCTCAGGACGAGTATTGCCCGGGAGCAATCAGCATGAAGGTGTGAACCGGATGGAGAAGAAAAGGGAAAGTGAACGACGCTGATCAGAAAAGACGTCTCCGGTGAGTTACTAAATGTAACTGCAGTGTAATCACTTATATGTCTGCAGAGCCTACATACAACTAGTATCTACCACTATCTGGTCACTGTATGGCGGTGGTATATGTAATCAGAGCCTGTGTACAGCTGATAGTCACATATGGGGGTTGCGTTCGGTCAGGGTCTGGCAGGATTATTTGAGCCTTAAGTAGTAATAGTTTGGGGTCTTGGTTTTGTAGGAGGGTTTTAGTAACAATCACTCGTCCGGTAGATTTGCTCCATGTATCGGTGGATTATTTGGTGACTGTTTAGGGGTATTGTCATATGAAGGTGAGAAGTTCTAAAAAAGTAAATTTGTCATTGGTGATTTTTACTGTACAGTGACTGCTGAGGAGATGGACGGGATCTGTGTGGGATGTGCAGAAAATTAGTGACAGGAACAGAAGGTTTTTCTCTGTAAAAAAACATCCACAGTTTACAATGAGGCGCGAAAAATGTCGTGTGAACCCAGCCCTACCCAGAAAAACACAAAGGGCCCGAGCCCCGAATGTTTTAGGACCCTAGCAACGCCCCTGCATTGACCTAATGAAAGGGAGTCTTGTGTGCTTTGAGAAACACGTTCTCTTCTTTTATATATTTTAAGGAATAAATCTGACACAAAATTTGGACATTTTTCCTAGTGAATTTTTAAGAACCTGAGGGCTTGGATGCACCCTTCAATTACCAAATGCAACCTGTTTTCTACTTTTTTTCCTCAAGAAATAAAAGTGAAACATAGCACAGAGAGTGATAAGGCTATGTTCACACAGCATAATTGCGGGGCGTACAGTACGCCCCGCAATTACGCCGGGTGTTTGGGGGTCACGCTGATCGGCGTGTACTCCCGTGACACAGGGTGGGGAGGGGGAGGCAGTCAGCCCTCTGGCCCCATAGACTGTCATTACTCTCGCCGCAAAGAGGGGCCTGTCACTTATCTCCCCGCTCGTACAATACGATCGTCTTGTACGAGCGGGGAGAGGAGGCGTAATCCATAGTTCTCTATGAGAACTGTGGATTACCGTAATTTCGGCACCTCGCTCGTATTAGAGCGCAAATACGATGCAAAATGCGCGCCGAAATTTGACCATGTGAACATAACCTAATTCAATAAATGTCTGCATGGTATCAAATAACATAAAGCAAATAACATAAAGCACCACTCACCTTGCTCCTGTACTGAACTGCTTGCTGCGTTCTCCTCTCTCAGCATGTCTCCTTTTGACGGTCAAGCATTGCATTTGGGCCACATAATAGCGTTTGCCCAATCCATATTTCCATACTGGACTCTATAGCCTGTTTTCTCCTGTGATCAAATTGAAAAAGGTTGCTGGGCCAACCAAATGTCTTTGTCAAAGATCACGTTACTCCAGACTACATATCCTTAAAATTTATTTGTATGGAAATGATCTTATGTAACCTACCTATGTAACCTTATTCTATTCACAATTAAGATAAATACTTTGCATTTAAAATCAACGATTCCTGTGTGTGCTGTGGAATATATTTTTTTCATAAAGCACAGTCAAGTCATGATTGAAAACAAAGTGAAGTTATCATTTTGCCATGATCTCATTTCATACCTCCTGCATTCAGCTCTGTGTGCTCAGAAGGGGGCGCGTGTGATTTGTTTGAATTGCATATCATGTGACCCAGCATGATGACATCACCATGCCTTTCCTCTCTCTAGTCAAAGAAAGGCATGTTTATGTTTAGAGCTGTGAGTAGCTACAATGTAGCTCAGAGGCATAGTTTTTTCCTCACAGCACAAGGGTCCTAAGTTCAAATCCCTGAAGGAACCAAACCTGTGGATTTTTTTTCTCTTTATCAATGCATATATTTGCACTGTTTGACTAATTACTAATTACTAATTACTAAGAAGTACAGAGGACGGGAGTAGAATGACAACACCTGGGGTTGAACACTCAGTAGCTGCCTGAGAGGAGAGGTGATGTCTGAGCATGTCTAGCCAGGACTGAGGAGCTTTCAGCTATCTGCTAGAGATGAGCTGTAAGCAATGGATCACTAAAGGAGCAGCTAAAACAAAAAATGTTAATAGTGATGAATGGTGAAAATGATTATTATTTAATTTACAAGCTTCCCACATCAATTTTACTTCGTGGCAAAACCCGTTTAAGGACAAAACTCAATTCAAAACCAGTGTGGGCTAACAACAGACTAAACTATAATGATAATATTTTATTCCTTCAGACGCCTCAATAAGCCACTGATCACAAAAGGAAACAAGTTGCTAATTTTTGGGCACTTTTCTGATGATGTGGCAAAGAGAAGGCATGCATTTTCATCCTTTTTTTTCCAATTTAAATCGCAAACAAGTTAAATTTGCGCTAACATACCCAGCAGCCCTGGGTGTTTTCTATCCGGATGGCTCTGTATTAGCCTTCTCCTCACCAGCTGATGCAGCAAAGACTTTGGCCTCTCTTCTTCACCAACCTACAGACACTGTAGAGATTTCATCAGACAACGCACCAAAATAGAATAGTTCCCTTAAAAAGATTGGTCGGATGCTCCCCACCAAAGTCTCCACCTCATACTCAAGATCTACCAAAAATCCTGTGACCTTGCTCAGTATTGTCATAATATTATCATTAAGTCAAGGTACTTGATTATCATGGGTTTTGGTCGTTTCTTGAGAGAAGGATGGAGTTGATCGACTTGGCTATCAGAAGAGGTAGTTGGTTGTTAATCAGGACCTAAATGATGGGTGCATTCAACCCTGCAAGTATAAGACAGTTCAAGAGCTTCAGGAATTAAACGGGATCTTTAGATCTTTTGTAGGAACAGTTTCAGAGACACCAATTATATGCAAATTATTGCGTTGCGATCTGTTCTCCAGGTCATCTACTTTGTCAGAGAGGCGTTGGTTATTGACCGCAGGTTATCTATAATACGGTTAGAGTTATCAGATTCTGATTCAATTCAAAGTAGGCACTGCTCGAGGTCATCCAGATGATGGGAATGGTTGGCCACTTCCTTTAGAAAATGATTAAGCATAGTGGTAACAGTAGAGGCCAATGTTTCTTGAGTATCATGTGAGATTCTTTTAGCTACCTCTATAGCTAGGCATTTGTAATCAATCATTGGATTTTCAGCTTGATCATCATCCGAGATGTCATTGAGATCAGTCGGGGCAGGAAGTGAGATTCGAGATAAATCCTCAGCAATCTCTTTTTGCAGCATAGCAGGTAGAAGATCAGATTTAGCAGCTTTTAGCCGTTTGTTATTCTTGGATTTCCCCATGGTTTGAATATAGTTGTCCATCAGAGAAGTAGAGTACATGGCCAGTAAATATATGCAGTACTGTTAGAAGGAATATGGATATTGAAATATTCGAGTGTAAGGGGCCGTTCACACAGCGTGTTACATAGTTACATAGTTACATACTACGGTTGAAAAAAGACACGTGTCCATCAAGTTCAACCAAGGGTGGGGGAAATGGGTGAAGGGAGAGAGACAAGGATATTATGTCAGCCTCACCACTGGTTAATTACCTTGAGACCCACAAGGCATGAACCAATCTGCTCCAGTGTAGACCATATCTCTGACCCCAGAGACTCCACCAGCCAGGATCCAGAATTTTACATGGCTACATACGCATTAATATTCTTTAGTTCCAGGTAGGTATCTAAGCCTTTCTTGAAACTCTTACTGTCCCCGCGTGACCAGCTCCTCAGGTAGGCTATTCCACAGATTCACAGTTCTTACAGTGAAGAACGCTCTTCTCCTCTGGAGATTGAATCCTTTTTTTCTCTAGTCGAAGGGAATGTCCTCTTGTCTTTTGAGGGGGCTTCACTTGAAATAATTTCTCCCCATACTTTTTGTAGGGACCATTTTATATATTTATATAAATTAATCATGTCCCCCCGAAGCCGTCTTTTCTCAAGACTAAATAAGTTCAATTCTACTAACCTCTCCTCATAACTAAGATGCTCCATTCCCCTTATAAGTTTTGGTTGCTCGTCTTTGTACTCTCTCTAGCTCCATTACATCTCTTCTATAAACTGGGGCCCAGAACTGAACAGCATACTCTAAGTGAGGACGCACCAATGCTTTGTACAGCGGTAGAATTACATCCTTGTCCCGCGAGTCCATGCCTCTTTTAATACACGCCAATATCTTACTTGCCCTAGAGGCAGCTGATTGACATTGCATGCTATTCTGTAGTCTATGATCTACAAGAACGCCCAGATCTTTCTCAACAAGCGATTCTCCAAGTTTTTCTCCCCCTAGTACATATGATGCCTGTAGATTATTTCTCCCCAGATGCAGACCCTTACATTTATCCACATTGAACCCCATTTGCCAAATGGATGCCCAAGCACTCAGTGTCCAGGTCTGCTTGCAATTTATGAGCATCCTCCATAGATTGCACTACCCTGCATAGCTTGGTATCATCTGCAAAAATCAAAACCGTGCTATTGATCCCTTCCACTATATCGTTAATAAATACATTAAATAAGAGAGGACCCAATACTGAGCCCTGGGGCACACCGCTCATAAATGGGGACCACTCAGAGTAGGAGTCATTTACCACCACTCTCTGTGTTCGGATACAATTTTGGATCAGTGTTGGATCCGAAAATCGTACCCAAAAACGCAGCGGCGATCGGATCCTAGACGGATCCAACACGTAGCTTAGTGTTTGGATAGGTGTTGGATGCAGCAGGATCGCATCCTGTAGTTTAAAAAAGGGTCCTGCTTTCAGACCAAGAAATGACAAATTCTTGGAACGGATTGGAAAGGCACAATGAGACACGCATCGGCGATCACTCATATGAACGCCAATGTGTGTTTCATAGTAAAAGCAATGTAAATCACATTGCACATTATTAGATGCATGTTTGGATCCGTTTGGGGTCCGATAGACGGATCCAAACGCGTATCAAAAAGCATATGTAAACACGGAGTCAACATGCCGTGTGAACACACCTTAATATCCGCTATCTGCACTAGAGGACACCAGATCCAAAACAGTCAATAGCAGATTATAGAGTGGATAATAAGGTTATAACAGTAATTTGCAGATTGTAGTTGTAAGATGAAGAATATAGTTAAAGATTGTAGACTGTAGCCGTACAATGTAAATTAAGGCTGTCAAATGTAGGCTATAGCTTCTAGTAGTAGGTTGCAGATAAATACGGGATGTAGAATATAGCTGTAGATAGCAGGCTATAATTTTAGATTGCAGATTAAAACTGCATTGTAGAATATGATAGTAGGTTGTAGATTATATCTGAAAGTTGTAGATTAGATCTGTAGTTTGTAGATTATAACAGTAGGTTGCAGAGTATAACTGGAAATTGCAGATTACAGATTATAACAGATGGGTTAAACTATAAATCCACAGCAGGAGAACCTTAAGGTCTTTAATAGAAGCAGTTACAGATAGAGTAATCAGAGCCAAATATACTGTTCCTGCAATATGTGCATTGGATGTACAAGAGCTCAGTTGCCCGTACTAGAGAATGCTTGAGGCTGTAAAATGGCGTCAGCCACGTGGAGGGCAGGCGGAATGTCACCAAAACAACTAAAGATGGATGGCCATGGAATCGCCTAGTGTTGATGCAGCTCACCGGCTGGGACAAAGGCCAGAACAACCACCACTCATCTCGCAGAGCAGAGAACACCCCGTGGCAGGGCTGTACCTCACAAAAGAACAGGCAGTGTCCCTGGACCTCAGCCCCACACCACTGCTCCTGAAGCATCCAGGAGAGGCACAGCGGGAGACCTGGGACTGATTTGCAGCCAGGTGGGTGAGAGCAGAACCGACAAGGACACCATTGTAAGCATCTGGTAAGAGTCAAGCAGGTACTTACTGATCCCACGGTGAACTTGCACAGGGCATCTATATGATAGCTTTAGAGCAATGCAGCTTCTCTTGTGCCTCACATGAAGGGTAAATAGTTAAAGCAGGGCAGTTCGCGGGAGCACGTCCAGAATCTGGTGGCTGGATAGAGAGTGTCCCTCAGGCAGTAATCACGATGTTGTCCAATGTAAATGGGCAGTGAGAATGAGCTGGTTAATGGTCAAAGAGTCCCTGTGAGAGGACCCATGTCTCTACAAGGTGGTGCTGGAAGTTGCAGATTTAAGAACAGCCTTCAGATATTAATGAATGCGGATCTCTCTGGAATAAAACCAGATCTAGATCTCAATGTATTATTGACAGAACAAACTTATACAGCCTGCTGGCCAAAACTTAAGCGAAGATTTTTATATCTTTAGGTAACAGATGGGCCTATATGAATCTGGGGAGAGCGTCTTTACCTAGTTTTAAAAGGATAACCACAATGGCTTCTTAAATATTTTTAGTACGGGAAAGGGGCCCCTCCTCAAACCTTTTTTTAAAAGAAGTTGTGGAAGCGAATGTCCCTCTTTTTAGGGTATGTTATACAGGAAGGGGGGCCATGGGCACCGGCTGCCCCATAGACATGTATTGTACGCGCAGGGAGACAACGTGTAATCCATAGCTCTCTATGAGAGCTATAAATTACCGTAATTGCGGCGCGCCTTTCACCGCGTAAAACGCAATACAGGGTGAAATGCGCCCCAAAATATCAAAAAATTTAAACTGTTGAACATACCCTTATAATTCAAAAAAAAAGGCCCAATTGCCCCTGGGATTTTATTATTTGACATAGCCTTTACTGTCTCAGTTAGTTCTGCTATTGTTAGATTTTTCCAAGCCAATATTAAAAGGGGCCATTGACTCATTTATTGTTGTATGAGTATAGGTTCTAGACAATTTAGAAACATAAAGATTCTCATAGAATTTCTGAAAAACTGATAAAATATATGAGTAACCCCTGTCACAACTCCCTCTTCAGGACTCTTGACCGCATCTACAAAATGGGGAACTGTATACCTGGCTACCTAATTTGGAGGGGGACTATATACCTACTAAACAAAGGTATATACCTACCTAATTGGGACCTATATACCTACCTAACAGCAGCCTATATACCTATCTAATAGGGGCTATAACCCACCTAACCCATCTATAAAAACAACAAGGGGTATTACAGTGGGGATAAAATATTTTTCAGGCCCCCAATGGGGAAGTTCCCCCTTAAAAAGATGGGAGAGGGGTGTAATTACCATAGGAACCCCAACTAGAGAGCAAAATGGAAAAAAAAATCCAGAAACACATTTTCCCAAAAAGAAATATTATTTATAAATTATGGGGGAAAATTAAAAAAAAGATCACAAGAATGTGTCAAAAAACCCAGAACCCACGGGGGGGGTCTGTGAAGACCGCGAGAGCTGGGACTAGTGATGAGCAGCACTAAAAAATTCGAGTTGGGCCGAACCCCATTTTAGAATTCGACCGAAAGCCGAATTAACACCGAACCTCATAAAATCAATAGGAGATATGTTCAGGTTTTTTTTTTATACTAAACATGGAGGAGAACGCAATTACCCCAGCAAAAAGAAAATGGATACTGGAACAACACAGGCAAAATAATTTATTTTTTTCAATGGGTAACCGAAAAGTTTTAGGGCTGCGTAGCTAAAGAAAAGGGACAGCCTGCGCTGCTAGGGGTCTTTTGCAAACCAAAAGACACCGGGATTGGGGAAAGACTAGGTAACGGGAGGAGCGACAAAATCGCTCACCCCCATATGACAGTGTAAACAATTTCAAATAATCACCAAATAATCCCCTGATACAAAAGAAAAAAATCTAAACCCGCCCATGATTGTTACTAAAACACTTTCCTTTCCCAAAACCCAAGGGCCCAAAACTATTTCTAATTTTAAAATCAAATAATCCTGCCGAAACCCGACCCCCAACGCAACCCCCACATGTACTAAACAGCTGTTCCCCAGGCTCTGATTACCAAAACCCCCGCCATTCAGGGGGCCATTGGTGGTAGATTTCCATTTGTTGTAGGGTCTGCGACAAAATTTAAATGATTACACTGCCAGTTACATTTAGGGGACTTTACAGGAACGTCTTTTTTGATCCCCCGTCGTTACTTTCCCTTTTTTTCTCCCCTCCGGTTCCCCCAAACCCCGACTTTTTTTCCCCTGAGGATTTGGGGGCCCCAAATAACTTAAAAATTCCCATTTCCCAACTCCTTTTTTTTTTTTTTTATAGGGGGATATAAGTTTCCCCTCAGTTTGCGGTTTAAACTTTCCCCCTTCCCGGTTTTTGGAAAAACTATTAAAAGGTCCCCGGGAGTTAACAGGATATTTTTTCCTCCCAATTAGGCAGGTTTTAAAAAAGGGCCCCAAACAGTTTTGGCAGGTATTTTGATATGCCCTCTCAGTCAGGAAGGTATTTTAAAAAATAAATTTTATATAAAATTTTTATATTATATATTAAAACCCCTTTGACAGGGGAGGTATATAAAAAATAGGGGCCCTCAGGAAAGGGAATATTAGGGAAAGGGTCACTATTTAGGCCCGGTTTTTAGATATACGGTCACTCTCAGGCAGGTTATAGATAAGGGTCCCCTCTCAGGGAAGTTTTTAGAATAGGGGCACTTTCAGCAGGTAAAATAAAATATAAGGGGGGACTCTAAGGGGGTTTAGAGGGGGGCACTGAGGGCCGGGGATATAGCTATAGGGGCTTTAGGCAGGTATATTTGGGGATCAGGCCCATATAGGGGGTCAGGCAAGTTATATGGGGCTCAGGAAGGCTTTTAGGGGCTCAGGCCGGGATTAGGGGCTCAGGGGAGGGATATAGGGCTCAGGGAGGCAATAGGGGCTCAGGGAAAGGGATATTGGGGTTTAGGAAAGGGATTTTTGGGGCCCCAAAGGGAAAGGGATAAGGGGGGACAGGGGCCCCCCGGGCCCTTAAAAAGGGGCTCAGGCAGCCATATAGGGGGTCAGGCAATATATGGGGGGGGTTAGGCGGCATTTAGGGTCCGCAGGCATATAGGGGGTCAAGCAGGCTATAGAGGTCAGGAAAGGGATAAGGGCACAGGGAGGCATATAGGGGCCCAGGCAGGCAATAGGGGGCACCTGGCATATAGGGGCCCCACCCCAGGCAAATAGATGTCAGGGGAGGCATATAGGGGCTCAGCAGGCTATAGGGGTCGGCACGCAAAAGGGGCTCAGGCAGGCATATAGGGGCTCAGGCAGGCTAATTTGGGGCTCAGGAAACTTTTTAGGGGGGTTTAGGCAGGCATATAGGGGCCAAAAGGCAGGCTATAGGGACTCAGGCATATAGGGGCTCAGGCAGGAATTTTAGGGGCTCAGGCAGGGATTTTAGGGGGTCAGGCAAATATATGGGGCCCAGGCAGGCATATAGGGGCTCCCACAGGCAAAATAGGGGCTCAAGCAGGCTTTTTAGGGGCTCACGCAGGCATATGGGCTCAGGCAGGCAAAATAGGGGGTCAGGCAGGGGATAAAGGGGGTCACAGGGATATAAAGGGGGTCAGGGAGGGGATTTTTTTGGGGCTCCCGGGGAGGTTTTATAAGAAAAGGGGCTCAGGCAGGGGTTTTAAATGAGATAGGGGTCAGGCAGGTAAATAGAAAAGGGTCACTCCCCCGGCAAATATATAGATTTAGGGGCCCCTCTCAGGAAAGGAAAAGAGAGGCACTGGGGCAGGTTTATAGCCCAAGGGGGTCCCGGCAGGTATATAGGGGTTTGGCAGGGTATAGGGGCCTTTAGGCAGGTATTTTAGGGGCTCCAAAGGGAAAGGGATTTAGAGATAGGGGCTAGGTGGGAGGGATATTGAGATAGGGGTTTAGGCAGGGATATAAAGGGGGTTTAGGCAGGCATATAGGGGCTCAGGCAGGCAAATAGGGGGCCCGGCAGATTTATTGGGGCTCCCAAAAAAGGCATAAGGGGGGACAGGCAGGGATTTGGGGGCAGGCAGGCATTTAGGGGTCAGGCAAGATAGGGGGGTCAGGCCCCGGTATAAAGGGGCTCAGGCCCGGCATATGGGGCTCAGGGAAGTATATGGGGCTCAGGATTTATATAGAGGGTCGGGATGTAAATAGGGGTCAGGCAGGCAATTTAGGGGGTCAGGCAGGCTATAGGGGTTAGGACCCGGCATATAGGGGCACAGGCCGCATATTGGGGCTCAGGAAGGGGATATAGGGGCTAAAGGGAAACCAAAATAGGGGCTCAGGCAAGTTTTTTTGGGGGGTCAGGAGGCATTTTTAAAACGCTCCCCCGCAGGCATAAAAGGGGCCCCAAAAGGGGATAAGTGCTCACGGGATGTATTTTGGGGCCCCGGCAGGGATATAGGGGCCAGGCAAGGGATATGGGGCTAAAGGGACGCTTTTTAGGGGCACAGGGAGGCAATATATTTGGGTCAGCCAGGCATATAGGGGCTCAGCCAGGCATATAGGGGACAGCCTGCATATAGGGGTCAGGCAGGATTTGGGGCACAGGCAAGGGTTTTAGGGGCTTAGGCAGGCATATAGGGGCACAGGCAGGCAAAATAGGGGAAAAAGGGAAGGGAATATAGGGGCTCAAGGAAAATATATGAACTCAGGCCCGGCAAAATAGCGGCTCACAGGGATATTTTGGGGAAAGGGGGGAGGCATTAATAGGGCTCAAGGGTTTTTATTTTAGGGGGGGAGGCGGGGAAAAGGGGCCTTTAGGCAGGTATATAGAGATTGGGGGTCAGGCAGGTTTTATTGAGATTAGGGTCCCAAACCCCGGCAAGTTTATGGGTATAGGGGCACTTTTCGGGGGGGTATTGAGAGGCAAATGAGGCAGGTATAAGCTATAGGGGGTTGGCAGGCATATAGGGGGCCCGGGAGGGATAAAAGGGGCCGCAGGGGTTTTATAGAGTTTGGGGGTCAGGCAGGTATTTTTAGGGGAATTTGGGGCTCAGGCAGGTTATAAAGGGGTTTTAGGCAGATTTATAGGGGGTCAAAAAAAACATATGGGCACAGGGAGGGATATAGAGGCTCAGGGAGGCATTAGGGGCCAGGGGGAGGCATATAGGGGGTCAGGCAAGCATATAGGGGGTCCGGGGAGGCATAAAAGGGGTAGGCAGGCATATAGGGGCTCAGGCAGCCATTTTTGGGGGTCGGGCACCCCTATAGGGGGTAGGCAGCCTATAGGGGCTCAGGCAAGTAAATTTGGGGGGTCAGGAAAGGTATAGCGGTCACGCAGGCCATTAGGGGGGTCACGCAGGCATAAAAAAGGCTTTAGGGTTTATATGGGGCTCAGGCCGCATTTAGGGGCTCAGGCACGGGTATAGGGGCTCAAAGGGACGCCCTATAGGGGCCTTTAAAGGGAGGATTTAGGGGATTTTAGGCAAAGGGATTTTAGGAGCTCGGCCCGGCATATAGGGGGCTCAGCCGGCAATAGGGGGACAGCAGGCATATAGGGGGTCGGCAAAATATAGGGGAAAAGGCAGGCTTTTTGGGGGTCACGCAGGCAAAAAGGGGGTCAAAAGCAGCATATAGGGGCTCACGCGGCATATAGGGGTCAGGGGAAAGGGAAAATAGGGGCTCGGCAGGCCCTAAAGGGGCTCAGGGAGGAATTAGGGGGACAGGCAGGCATTTTAGGGGCTCACGAAGGCATTTAGGGGCTCACGAGGGGGAAAATAGGGGTCAGGAAGGCATATAGGGGCCAGGCAGGCATTTTTGGGGGTCAGGCAAGCATTGGGGGTCAAAACATTTATATAGGGGCTCAGGGAAGTAAAAGGGGGCCCAAAACAGGCTATAGGGGCTCACCAGGCATAAGGGGCTCACGCAGGCATAAAAGGGGCCCCAGGCAAAGTATATAGGGGCTCAGGGAAGGGGTTTTAGGGGCACAGGCGGCATATAAGGGGTCAGGCAGGCAAAAAAGGGGGGCAAAGGAGGCATATAGGGGGGGGCAGGGAGGCATAAAAAGGGGCAGGGAGGGATAAAAAGGGCTCAGGGAGGCTTTTAGGGGCCAGGGGAGGCTTTTAAGGGCTAAAGGGAGGCAAAATAGGGGCCCCGGCCTTTTCCCTTAGGGGCTCAGGGGAGGGCCTTTTGGGGGTCAGGCGGCCTTAGGGGCTCAGGGAGGCATATAGGGGCTCACGCAGGCCCTTGGGGCTCAGGCAGGGGATATAGGGGCTCCCCGCAGGCATATAGGGGCTCAGGCAGGCTTTTAGGGGCTCAGGGGAAGTATATGGGGCTCAGGTGGATTTTAGGGGGGTCAGGCAAGTAATGGGGCTTTAAGGGAGGGATAAGGGGCCCCAGGCAAGTATAAAGGGGTCAGGCAAGTAAATAGGGGGTCCGCAGGCCCTTTGGGGGGTCACGAAGGGGAAATTTTGGGGCTCAAAGCAGGGATTTAGGGGGGTCATTTAGGAAAAAGGGGGGTCAGGCCCGGCAATAGGGGCCAGGAGGCAATAGGGCACAGGCGGGAAAATAGGGGCACAGGGAGGCTATTTGGGGGTCAGGCAGGATTTAGGGGCCCCAGGCAGGCATATAGGGGCACGGCGGCATTAGGGGGGACAGGCAGGCCCTAAAAGGGGTCAGGCAGGCATATAGGGGCACTAAGACCCGGTAAAAAAAAAAAACAAAAATTTATCTCCCTTAAAAACCTTTCTTTCCCAGGGCCCCGGGCCCCCTCTTCTTCTGTCCTCTTCAGTCCTGGGGCTTTCCCCCGGCAGCTCCTGGGGGGCCCCAGCCCATGGAAAAGGGGTGGCCCCCCCAGGCAGGCAGCGGGGCGATGACACCACTTCATCGCGGCGCTGCCAGTGAGGGCCCCCACGGGGGCCGCGGCAGGCCCCCATTTGCCAAAGGGGACCCGGGGCACCGCTGTGTCGGAACCCCCGGAAACCCGGTTTTTACAATTTTCCCCGTGGGCAGGGGGCGCTCGCTCTTGCTCCGCAGAAGCACGTCCCCTGTAAAGTGCGTCCACGGGCGCAAAATACACTAAAGAGTCCCACGGGGGGTTTCCCGGCCCACGGCGGGCCTGGAAGCCCCCGGAGGTTTTGGGGCCCCGTCCCGCGGGCCAAATTAGGGACAGGCAGAGGGAGGCCCCTTTGGAATCGCCTTCCTCTGCCTTTCCCGTCGTTCCCGGGGCTGTGAAGGCGTCTCGGTGTTTCCGAAAGCTGCCCCGCCCTTTCAGGCGGTTTGGGGAGGTTGGGAAAAAAAAGAATTAAAAATTTTTAAAACCCGTGGCCCCTTCTGCCAAAAATGCCGTTGCGTGGCTTTCTTGCCATTTCTACTGCTGCCCCGTTGCGAAGTTGTTCCACTGGGGACATTAGAATGTGAAGAAGATGAACAGAGGGCCCAGTTGGGCAAAGGCACTGTCTCAAATTCCTGCATTTTACGGTCAATTAGGGGTGGGTGGAAAGGGAAAATGCTTTACTTTTGATTTGTAACGTGGATCAAGGAGGGTGGCCACCCAGTAATCACTGTTAATTTTGATTGCCTTGATGCGTGGATCATGTTGCAGGCAATGTAGCATCCAAGCACTTGTGTGGGATGCTGCCAGGATCCCCCAAACTTTGGGGTCGAGGGGCACTAATTAGACCTTCCTCCTCCTCCTCTTCTTCCTCCTTCTGAAATCTGTGCCAACCTCTTATCACCGAAGGGTAATCGGTACCAGTGGTATCCACCCCTGCCTCATCATCCTCCTCCACTTCCTCATCCTGACCGTCACTAGAGGCCTGGCTAGTGGCATGCCCTCTATTCTGTGAGCTGAACTGCCGTCCTGCACCTGCCCTGGATCTCGAACCACTTAAAGAAGACCGATACAATTTGGAAACAGTCGGGCCTTCTACATCCAATGGCGAATAAGGCTCTGTGTCCGCCTCATCCTCCTCCATCTCTGCCGGGACCTGCTGCCACAGAGAGTCTAACGCTTGTTCCAGTAAAAATATAACCACAATGCTCATGCTGACAAAATCATCGTCCTGACTGACCATTTTGGTTGCGTCTTCAAAACTGTCAAGGATGTTGCAGAGCTCTTTCACCTGCCTCTACTCTCTATGGCTCCACACCCCTAGGTCCGCACCACTGCTTGTCAGTCCATGTGACACTTCATACTGCATAATGGCATTATGCTGCTGCCACAATCGATGGAGCATGTGGAGGGTAGAATTCCATCATTTTGCCACGTCAACAATGAGACAGTTGACGGAGGGGCCCAGATGACGCTGCAATGCCACCAGTCGTGCCGAAGCAGGGTGTGAACGCCGGAAGTGTGATCTCAGACGTCGAACCTTCCTCAGCAGACAGTTAAGACCCGGGTAGCGCTTGAGAAAATTCTGTGAAAATATTTAGCATGCTTCAACACATGCTATGTTATGTAACATTTAACTCATTTTTTGTTTTACTTTTTAAGAGATTCCAGTTTTGAAGAAAATTTTAAAACTGAGAAAAAGACAACAAATAACAGAAAAAGTAGAAGGAGAAAATAGAACAAAAGGTAAATGTGACAATAAGCTACAAATTATATAATACCAGTCGATGATGATAATTCATGTAAAATGGATGTTATCTCTTAGTGAGGATACTATCACAGTGATTCATCCTTTACCTTTGTATGGATAGGATTCCTCTACTGTCCCACCATGGTGACACCACAGTAGTATCCTCATATAGAGTTTCTTTACTTACATTTACTTCTCTTCTCATAGGTTCTGTAATTGGCCGGATATTATCATCTTGCCGGTGCGGATTATCCAGGGCTGCTCGCACCATTGGATGTAGCTCTATTTTTTCACGCTCTCAAGTTTCCACCAGTGACATCTAGAACAAATGAAACTTCCAGCTCTCTGAAGAAAGTGTGGCAAGTCTAACATCAAAACTGCACCTGTGTGGAATGACTTACCATCTACCTGTGACTTCTGACTATACAACAGACATCTAGAGAAGAATGTCCCTTCAAGAACAAGGGATTCAAGAAGGGCCTGAATGCATTTTTTGATACATATTCTTTCAGATTAATACATACTTTGATCCAGGGATTTATTCTATTGGCCATATTTGGAGTTTGGAAGGATTTTTTTCTCTAGTAAGGGACAATTGTCTTTCACCTTCCTCTGGTTCAACATGGAATGAGAATAGTTTGGAATCGATGAACTTGCATCTTTTTAAAATTCTATCAACTATGCAACAACCATATATAAAATCTCTTCATCCATCCATTCAATTCAATATACAATTCAATTAAAAAAAAAATCATTCTGTATTTTTTTTGGGGGGAATATATTTTAATTGTTTTCCAGAAATCAAAACATGTGAAAATGACCTTACATTTACCTTGATACAAAATAATACAAAAAATAAAAATGCATGGGAAAACATATCAAGAGTAAACGATATACATTACTGTTCTTGTTATTCAGGTCTAGATATCGCAATGTGCTGCTGAACAGTGAAAGTGCTAAGTAGCAGGATGACTATTGAACTCCCGCCGATTTGTGGGAGCACTGTGGATGTACCATCTAGTCCCAATGTATATGTAATTAAAAAAAAAAAAAAAAAAAAACTGAGAGAACAATCCAACAGTGAGTATAACAAAATTAACCTTTCCGCCAAAGACATAAAATTGGTAGTTAATAAGAAATTATACATCGATCATGTAAGCCCAGGTTTACTTATAGATGGCCTATTTCCATGGTTCGCCATTTATGCTGACTGGGAAAAAGATCACATGTGCAGCTAATTACTAGAGCAAGATGAAAAACTGCACACCAACTTTAACACCTATTCACACCAGCATGCAGAAAAGCCGCAGTATAATGCATGGGAGATTGCACAGATGCAAAGTAAACCAATAAAACAATCACTCATGCAACCTCAGGGCATGAGGAGGTGATTGCCGGTACTACAATTGCATATATTAAGGCGATACAAAAGTGTGCCATAAATATAGATACGTGTGGTACACAATGCTGGCTTACAGCCTATTAGTGACACCTATACTATTAGACCGGGCGGGCTGCCCAGCATTTTCTAAGTGTCCAACACTGGCACACTCTGCTCCCCAGCACTGTTGGGCGAATAAAAAGGGGCATACTGGAAAAATTATTGAATATAGGTATTAGTTGGTAATGGGCCCCATGACACAAGCCACAAGCCTTTAAAAGGGCTCCTCATGTCTTTGTGAGTCCTACCCAAAACAAATTTACAGAAAAAACCAAAAAAAACATACAAAAAGGGACATTTATACTCCAAAAAAAACACTCCAATTCTTTGGGGCTTATGAACAGCTCAATGGCTGAACAAACACTAACCCAGAAAGCTAGCAGCTTTGCCATTTATGCTGACGGGGAAAAAGATCACATGTGCAGCTAATTACTAAGCAAGATGAAAAACTGCACACCAACTTTAACACCTATTCACACCCAGCATGCAGAAAGCCGCAGTATAATGCATGGGGAGATTGCACAGATGCAAAGTAACCAATAAAACAACACTCATGCAACCTCAGGGCATGAGGGGGGTGATTTGCCAGTACTAACAATTGCATATATTAAGGCGATACAAAAGTGTGCCATAAATATAGATACGTGTGGTACACAATGCTGGCTTACAGCCTATAGTGCACCTAACTATTGGGACCGGGGGGGCTGCCCAGCATTTTCTAAGTGTCCAACACTGGCACACTCGCTCCCCAGCATGTTTGGGCGAATAAAAAAGGGGCATACGGGAAAAAAATTATTGAATATGAGGTATTAGTTGGTAATGGGGCCCCCATGACACAAGCTCACAAGCCTCTTCACGGCTCCTCATGTCTTGTGAGTCCCTACACTAACAAATTTACAGAAAAAACAAAAAACATACAAAAATGGGACATTTACTTACTCAAAAAAAACACTCCAATTCTTTGGGGCTTATGAACAGCTCAATGGCTGAACAAACATGAACCCAGTAGCTAGCAACTTTGCCATTTATGCTGACTGGGAAAAAGATCACATGTGCAGCTAATTACTAGAGCAAGATGAAAAACTGCACACCAACTTTAACACCTATTCACACCAGCATGCAGAAAAGCTGCAGTATAATGCATGGGGAGATTGCACAGATGCAAAGTAACCAATAAAACAATTAGGTGTCACTAATAGGCTGTAAGCCAGCATTGTGTACCACACGTATCTATATTTATGGCACACTTTTGTATCGCCTTAATATATGCAATTGTAGTACCGGCAGTCGCCTCCCTCATGCCCTGAGGTTGTATGAGTGATTGTTTTATTGGTTACTTTGCATCTGTGCAATCTCCCCATGCATTATACTGCGGCTTTTCTGCATGCTGGTGTGAATAGGTGTTAAAGTTGGTGTGCAGTTTTTCATCTTGCTCTAGTAATTAGCTGCACATGTGATCTTTTTCCCAGTCAGCATAAATGGCAAAGCTGCTAGCTACTGGGTTCATGTTTGTTCAGCCATTGAGCTGTTCATAAGCCCCAAAGAATTGGAGTGTTTTTTTTGAGTAAGTAAATGTCCCATTTTTGTATGTTTTTTTTGTTTTTTCTATTTCCATGGTTCCCCATGTTTGGCAACCAGGCGACCCCCTGTTCTAGACTTTCAGAACCCCCAACGAACCCGTCAGGTCCCCCTCTAGATACCACCTAGTGAGCTTAAACGGAGTTACCAGAGCTCTAATCTCCTCTTTGCCTAGGAAGGCTCTTATAAATGGAGTCCATTTAGTGAAGAATTTCTCGGTTTGAGACAATTTGTTCACTTCGGTCTCCAGCCGGTCCATGAACAGATTATGTTTCACTTGGGAGAAGACTTGTTTCATAGTAGGTGTATCCAGTGTTGGACTGGGGGGTCTGGGGCCCACAGGGAAATTGATCTTGGGGGGCCCACCATACTGTACATGAGAATATTACCGGCCTCTCGGACATAAATGCGCCCATTTTACCACATAATACAGTGCGCAAAACAGAACTGTATTGTGTAGTACAATAGCAAGAGAGTCACATATCTGTCAGTCTAACCCAGGGGTCCTCAAACTTTTAGACCGGGGGCCAGTTCACGGTCCCTCAGACCATTGGAGGGCCGGAATATAGTTTTAAAAAAAAGTTGTACTTTGTGGGTCGATACAATTACAGTGATACCCAATTTATTATTGGCCCAGCAGGTATAGGTAGAATTAGGTCCCCCAGCAGACGTAGGTAGAATTAGGTCCCCCAGCAGACGTAGGTAGAATTAGGTCCCCCAGCAGACGTAGGTAGAATTAGGCCCCCCAGCAGACGTAGGTAGAATTAGGGCCCCCAGCAGGTCTGTAGGTAGAATAAGGCCCCCCAGCAGGTCTGTAGGTAGAATAAGGCCCCCCAGCAGGTCTGTAGGTAGAATAAGGCCCCCCAGCAGGTGTGGAGATAATTAAAAATAATAAACTGACTTCACTCAGCTTACCTGGCTCCCCGGCGCTGTCGCTGCTCCCTGGCTTCTTCTTCGGGCGGCGTGACGTCAGCAGGCCGCGCCGTAGCGTGATGACGCTCACGCCGCCCGTGCTGTGGACTCTGGTGAGACGCATCCTTCCTGCACCTCACCAGAGTACTCAGCAGAGCGGAGAGTCCCTGCTCTCCGCAGAAGCATTGATCTGTATGTGCGTCCGGCAGACGCACATACAGTTAGTCCCGGCGCCGCTGCCATCACCGATCGCTAAGGTGCTAAGCCGGTACCTTAGTGATCGGCATCGACTTAGGCACCTACCGATCGGTGGCGGCGGGTAGCGGCATCGCCGGGGATGACAGTGGGGGACACTCTGCAGCGGACGGGAGGTGCTTGAGGGCGGACACTCTTCAGCGGACGGGACGTGCCTGAGGGCGGACACTTACAATATATGGGAGGTGCCTGTGAGTGGCAGAGGGCGGACATTATGCGTATACATTGCACAGTGTCCGCCCTCTGCCACTCACAGGCACCTCCCATATATTGTAAGTGTCCGCCCTCAGGCACGTCCCGTCCGCTGAAGAGTGTCTGCCCTCAGAAGCTGGCCCCTGCTGTCGCCTGGCTCGCAATGGCTTTCATATTACCTGTCACCGCCCACGGCACCTCCCATCATATGGGAGGTGCTGTGGCCGGTGACAAGTGACGTGAGGCAGCGCGACAGCAGGGGTCAGAGCGCACAGCAACTCAGGGGATTGCGGCTCTGCCGCTGCCACCACCGGTGCCGCAGGTGGCAGCGGCGGGCCGGATGAAAATCCTCGGCGGGCCGCTTGCGGCCCGCGGGCCGTAGTTTGAGGACCCCTGGTCTAACCTATCATAGACACAGGGCTAAATAGCTCCATCCATATCCCCCTCCACCCACATACACTATCCCCCTCCACCCACATACACTATCCCCCTCCACCCACATACACTATCCCCCTCCACCCACATACACTATCCCCCTCCACCCACATACACTATCCCCCTCCACCCACATACACTATCCCCCTCCACCCACATACAATATTCCCCTCCACCCACATACAATATTCCCCTCCACCCACATACAATATCCCCCTCCACCCACATACACTATCCCCCTCCACCCACATACACTATCCCCCTCCACCCACATACACTATCCCCCTCCACCCACATACACTATCCCCCTCCACCCACATACACTATCCCCCTCCACCCACACACACTATCCCCCTCCACCCACATACAATATCCCCCACCATGTTTCCCTTGGTCACGCACCTCACCACCTTCTAAAATAATCACCAGCAAGAAAGTAAAAGTGTAACTCCTATCACAGGGTCAATCAGGGACACATGTACGCTGGCATTATACCGGCGCCGATATAACCTACAACACCGCCATATAGAGACCACATAGAGGTCAGACACCAGCTCAGGTATAACCTACAACACTGCCATATAGAGACCACATAGAGATCAGACACCAGCTCAGGTATAACCTACAACACCGCCATATAGAGACCACATAGAGGTCAGACACCAGCTCAGGTCACATCACATTACAGTGAATACAGCACTGATCCAATATAGAAGTAAAATAACCCCTGAAATCAGGTACTCACCGGAGACGTCCTATCTGAGGAGTCGTTCTCTTCTTTCATGAGTCGTTCTTATTCCCTTTTTCCTCTGCATCCGTTCCACACCGCCATGATGACTTGTCCCGGCCACAGCTCATCCCTGCAGAAATTACACACAAATATCTTAGAATCCCCAATTTTCCAGCATCTCTTTACCCATTCCCACCTCTGTACAAACTTCCCAGGGGTGGGAGAGCGGGTACAAGCCATAACTTAGAGGCCTAGTATCCTAAGGGGTTGGAAGGTGGGGAAAGGACTAACCCTCTGGAGATAATGCTACAACTATGGGCTGCTGCCCTCTCAATTATATTACCAGGTAGGTAGACAAGACCCTAGGTAGGTAGGCAAATAGGCAAGGCCCCAGTCTGTAGGTAGGTGGTTTCTCCCAGTTAGGTAAGCTGTAGGTAGTTAGGGACCCCCTTTAGGTAGTATACAGGCAGTTAGGGCTTCCCATGAAGTAGTATACAGGCAGTTAAGGCCTCTTTTAGGTAGTTTGCAGGCAGTTAGGGGTCTCCTTTAGGTAGTATACAGGTAGTTAGGGGTCTCCTTTAGGTAGTGTGCAGGAAGTCAGTGCCCCCCCATTAGCTACTGTGTAGGTAGTCAGGGCCCCTTTAGTATTTAGGTAGCCAGGGCCCCCTTTGTAGTCAGGGCCCCCCTGTAGGTAGTCAAAGCGTCCCTTTAGGTAGCCAGGGCCCCATTGTAGTCAGGGCCCCCCTGTAGGTAGTTAGGGCCCCCCTGTAGGTAGCCAGGGTCCCCCTTGTAGTCAGGGCCCTCTTTAGGTAGCCAGGGGCCCCCTTTGTAGTCAGGGCCCCCCTTGTAGCCAGGGCCCCCCTTGTAGCCAGGGCCCCCCTTGTAGTCAGGGCGTCCCTTTAGGTAGCCAGGGCCCCCTTTAGGTAGCCAGGGGCCCCCTTTGTAGTCAGGGCCCCCTTGTAGCCAGGGACCCCCTTTGTAGCCAGGGACCCCTGTAGGTAGCCAGGGACCCCTTGTAGCCAGGGCCCCCCCTTGTAGCCAGGGCCCCCCCTTGTAGCCAGGGCCCCCCCTTGTAGTCAGGGCCCCCCTTGTAGCCAGGGCCCCCCTTGCAGCCAGGGCCCCCCCTTGCAGTCAGGGCCCCCCCCTTTATAGCCTGGGCCCCCCCCTTTATAGCCAGGGCCCCCCTTGTAGCCAGGGACCCCTTTATAGCCAGGGCCCCCCTTGTAGCCAGGGACCCCCTTTATACCCAGGGCCCCCTTGTAGATAGTTAAAAAAAAAAAAAAAAAACACAACAAAGAGCCACTTACCTGGCTCGGGCTCCTGCTCCGGCCGCCGGCTCCTGCTGCACTGCATAGGCGGCGCGGTGGAGTGACGTCACCGCGCCGCCTACGTCAGCAGTAGGGGCCGGCGCCCGGCAGGCTGAAGGCCTAATGCGTTCAGCCTGCCAGGCAGATCAGCAGAGCACAGCGCTAGTGGCGCTGTGCTCTGCTGACACCGCGCAGCCCCGGGAGTCGGGGACATTCGTCCCCAACTCCCGGGCCACTCTCTGGGCGCTCGGGACGCAGGTCCCGGGCGTTCAGAGACCGGATGCGCGACCGGGCCCCGGAGAGCGACGGCACTGCCTCCGGGGCCCCCAGTGACTCGGGGGGGCCCACCGGGGGATTCCCCGGTCCCCCGGCGGCCCAGTCCGAGCCTGGGTGTATCCCGTTCGAGCCACTTGACCAGCAGGGATCTCTTTGCGGCCAATAGAATGACCAGTAGTAAGGAGCGCTTCTTTGACCCCTCGGGTAGGTCATGGAATAACAAAGCTTTGGGCGTGAGGGGAAGCTCAAACTCTCTAGAGTGTTTCAGAGTTGAGACCAGGAGATTCCAAAAGAATTGGGACTTGGGGCAAAACCACATACTGTGTATCATGTCAGTTTTGGATTGGTCACAGTTGGGGCAGGCCAGGATACATGGGGGGGTATATTGAACCCGAAGATGGCTTGGTGAACAAACTTGAAGTGTGTCTCCCGCCACCTTTAATTTATGACTGCTTTACAAGTATGATTCCATCCCTCCAGGATAGAAAGTGGGTTTTCCAAGTTCGGAAAAGTTTTCTCCCAGCTAGAGAATAGTTTAGTCTCCCAGCTTCGCTTATCCAACTCCCTCAGACCACCATAAATGCCCGACAAGGAGTAGTGGCTTGAGGCCGAGCCAAGGACCTTATCAAACAGATTAGGGGAAAATTCCGCCTAAGAACTCTACTTTTTAAGAAGCTAATAATTTGGCCATAGGTTAGGAAATAAGAACTGGGGACTTGGTATGCTTCCTGTAGCTCCTGAAACGTCATAAATTTACACTTATTACCCTGTTGCTTGCTCAGAAGGGCCCCGACGTTTAAAATGCCCTTTTCTCGCCAGATCGCAAGATGGGCACTCCCCACTCCTTGTCGGAATTTCGGATGGCCGGAAATGGAAATGTGTTTACTCAAAATGACCGGTAGATTGAATAGTTTCCGACTGGCCCTCCAGGTTGCTATAGTATCCATCATTACACAAGATCTAATGTTTTTCGGGATATCTGAATATCTAGTGTGTAATAGAGCAGTAAGATCCCAGGGCGTCGCCAAGCAGGCCTCTAGAGTAAAGTTTGAGTGATAAGACGTCTGTTTCACCCAGTCGATGTAGTGCCTAAAAAGGCACGCAAGGTTATATTTGCGGATATCTTGTAGATTTACACCCCCACACTTCCTAGGCAACATAAGCTTTGAAATGGCAATCCTTGGCCTTTTGGACGCCCATATAAATCTGGAGAAATTAGAGAATTTTAAAGTCTAAGTGCTTCAATAAGAGAGGTATTGTCTGTAGAGGATACAGGAGTCTGGGAAAACTAACCATATGGATTAAATGGCATCTAGCTAATAGTGAAAGGGGGAGACCTGACCATCTGTGCAGTTCTCTAATGATCTTCAATATGAGGGGGGGATAATTTAGGTGGTAGAGGGATTCTGGAGATCTACCAATAAGCTAGGAGGTGTAGTATCTCTGACTTGGTTCAGTTTATTTTAAAAGCCGAACATTCCCTAAACAGTCGAAGCTGATCTAGTAAAACGGGTGTGTCCCGTTCTGGATGTTCCAAGAAAAAAATTACATCATCAGCGAAGAGTGATAACTTCAGTTCTTGATTTCTGATTGTAATACCTTCAAAGGTGTTAGACGAGAGAAGGAATCAAGCAAGGGGCTCAATGACCAGGTTGAATAAGTAGGGGGAAAGGGGACATCCAGGCCTGGTTCCTTGTGCCAAAGGGAAGGGCAATGAAAGAAAACCCGGGATCCATATTCTGGCTTCCGGTGTCTGGTAAAGTGCTGACAGAAAGGTTCTATAGGGGCCTTGCAGGCCAATTTTGTCTAGTACCAGACTCAGCCACCCCCAATCTACGCTATCAAAAGCCTTTTCCGTATCAACGGTTATCAAGGCAGATGTAGCATGTTTCCGGGGATCTCTCCTTACTTCGTCCAGGACTAGAAGGACCTTTCTAACATTCATAACCGCCGATCTCCCCTTAATAAATCCCACTTGGTGTGATCCTATTAATTTAGGGATAAACGGGGCCAGGCGATCTGCCAAAACTTTTGCTAATAGTTTTAGATGGATGTTTATTAACGAGATAGGCCTATAAGAAGAAGCTTGGTAGGGATCCCTTCCTTCCTTAGGTAAAATTTTAATATGGGCGGTATTCATCGTTTTCGGGATAACCAACCCCCGAAAGGTAAGAATTGAACAAGGTTTGGAGGGTAGGGGCTACCTGCGATTTCAGGGACTTAAAAAACTCCCCCATGAAGCCGTCTGGGCCTGGGGATTTGTTGTTCTGTAGTTTCGAGATCGCCGTTTCAAGTTCCTCCAATTCTATCGGGTCACCCAACGCTGTCACCTCATCTACTGAGAGGTCTGGGAGATCAATTTTGCTCAACCATTCCTTAGAACGCTGGTCATCAAGGTGTTCATTTGCGTAGAGTTTTTGATAGAGCACAGAATCCCCAAAACCTCTTCCCCTTTTCTCTTGATAATTCCCTCCGGTGTTTTTAACGCTGGCACCGAAGCAGCCGGACGGACGTCTCTGGCTATCCTCGCCAAAAGTTTGCCAGGTTTATTTCCGAAACGGAAAAAGTGCGCATCAGATCGAAACTTTTTGAATTGCTCCCTTTTATCTACCCAGGTCTCATACTCCTTCCTCGCTGCCACCCACTTGTGTCTATGTTCATCTGAGGGGGATGAGACGAAGGTATTGTACGTCTCCCTAAGATTGCTACCTAAGGAATCTAGTTTTTCCTTCACCTTTCTCCTGAAGCCCGAGACATAGGAAATTAGTTTTCCCCGTAATACAGCTTTCGCTGTATCCCAGAATAGCTGGGGTGAGTCCTGATGGGCTCTATTGTCAGACTGAAATTCCAACCACCAGCCCTGCAAAGTCACCCGGAATTCCTCATCTCTTGTTAGGTAGGACGGAAACCTCCAAATATAGTCAGTGCCGCGTTGGATTGTTTCCAGGAGAGTGAGTACAACCAGTGAGTGGTCAGAAATGACTAAGTCTCCAATAACTACATCCTCTATTCTGGGGAACAGATTTTTTGAGGTAAACATGTAATCTATTCTGGACCAGGAACTGTGGGGGTGAGAGTAATAGGTATACTCTCTCCCATCTGGATTCAGAGTGCGCCATGAGTCACAGACATCTAGATTTTCAGCGAAAGAAGAAAGGGGCGACTCCCTCATAACAGCTTGATGGGTGCGAGGTGTCTCCCTTCTGTCTTCTATCTGGGACATGACCGTATTAAAGTCTCCCCCCACAACCCTGCGTCCAGATGCATCTCCGAGAATATGTGGCAGAAGGGACTTAAAGAAAGCAGAGCTGTCTGAGTTTGGGCCATAAACATTAGGAATAGACAGGAGTTCCTCCCCCCACTGAAACCGAACATGAACCCATCTCCCTTCTTGATCATTCTCGTGGTGGACTACCCGGCCCTCACAACCCTTCCCAATCAAAATCAGCCCTCCTGCCTTGTTATTTACTGCCGGGGAACCGAACACCTCCCCAACCCACAGTCGCTGCACGATATCAGCCTCAGATAAGTGGGTTTCCTGCAAGAGGGCTATGTCCGCTTTTAATCTTTTCAGGTGCCTTAGAATCATTATACGTTTGCCTGGGGAATGTAGGCCTTTAACATTCCAGGTTATTATCTTCATAACCGAGGTAAAGAGTAAGCAAGACATAGCAGCCTCTGGCGGGAAAACGAGCTAAAACATTAACAATAAACATTTTTAACTGGCGGTCAAGAGACCAGGAGCACTCTGGAGGAGGAGAATGATAACAAAATGCCTCCTTCAGGAAAGAGTGCAATAGGACTTCGCTTTTTTTCATCGAAGAGTGTTTGTACTCTGTAAAGATTAGATACCTCCAGCCAGATAGGCAAAAAATTTGTATTACCTACATAGAGAGAGTCATAATAAAAGAAAAAAAGAATATAACTGACTTGTAGCAGCCTGGACAAAACCACTAAACGAGTGAAGCATATATCAAAGCCCCATAGAGCCGGGCTTAGAGTCAGTCCCCTAGCTTAGAGGCAGAACGCTTTCTTTGCTCTTTTGGGGTCATGGCTAGAGCTGCGTGGGCCTCGTCTTCGTCTGAATCAGAGTTATTTTCATCCAGAAGTTGGAATTTAGAGGAAGGCGGGGACCTTTCAAGGGTCGGTGGTGAGGAAGGCTTGGGGTCCGGAGCTCTCAACCTGTCAAGGAATACCTTCGCCTCAGTGGGCGACATAAACGTCGATATGTTCCCATTTTTTGTGGAATACTTTCAAGATTGCCGGATACAATAGGGAAAATTTTACTTGTTTATGAAACAATGCAGAGCAAACTGGGGAGAATCCCCCTACGTTTTTTAACAACATCGGCAGAAAAGTCTTCAAAGACCAGGACCCTCCTGCCCTTAAAAGTTAGGTCCCTTTTCAATCTTCTGAAGGCCCTGAGAATTGCGACTTTATCGGTGAAATCTAAATATTTCACGATGACTTGGCGGGATCGTTCTTTCAGCTGCTCCGGGATGCCAGTATCTTGATGTGTTCCACTTCGAAGGTCTGGGACGAGTCGGTGGGCTCTTTCCACTTTGCAAGGGCTTTTAAGGCCTAGGGCTTCTGGGAGGTCTCGTTCACACAGAGCTACTAGGTCCCTTGCAGGAAATGCCTCTGAGATGCCAACTATTCGCAAGTTGTTCCGCCTGGAACGGTTCTCCAAGTCCTCTATTTTGTCGGCCAATCGTTTGTTCTCTTGGATAATATCCAGAAGCAGGGTGTGTGATCTGGCAGCATCATCTTTCAGCTCCTGCAACTGCTTGTCATGTTCATCCCCAGTATGCGCTTGTATGTCAGACTTGACCTGGGTAAACATTTTTTCAACCGTGGCGGCTAAAGAGGACTGAATGTCGGCTGAAATGCGTCGTGCAACCTCTGCGGCCATAGCCTTAAAGTTGGAGCCAGGAAATTACGACTGGGTTTGTGGTTCCTCAGTATGTCTAGGATTGAGAAAGTCTGTGGAGACTATAGCTGTTGAAATAGATCCAATGTCCTGGGCCAGTGGCGTTGGAATGTCCCAATCTGATGCTGGATTATACTCTTCAGGGATATCACATTGTGAGATATTTTGGGACGGGGTGTTTGAGGTCTTTCCCCTGTTTGGTGGCTTTAGTGCACCCCATTTTGTATAAAAAATTTTCCATGCACTAGTATAACACACAGTTCTTGTAGCGGGACGGTATGGGGTGCAGTTTATCGTAGCTGGTGTACTGCTGCTTGCGTGCTTTTTCTTTATGCGGTTTATTATGGTTCTGGAGCTCAGGCGTCCCTGAGGTGCCTTTTGTGGTGATTGATGCAATGAATTGGCTGATGCTTTGCCTGCTGCAGCAAATCAACTTGGCTAACAATGTGACTGTGCAGTTAAATGGAAACGGAGGCCAGTTATGGCGGCCAGATAGCAGCTGTGGTAGAGATAAGTGCCTGGTAGTTGTAACTTGTGGATAACACACAGTTCTTGTAGCGGGGAGGTATGGAGTGTAGCTTATCGTAGCTGGCTTACTGCTGCCTATGCGCTTTTTACTTTATACTGATTTATTATGATTCTGAAGCTCGGGGATCTCTGAGGTGCCTTTTCAAGTCTTTGGTGTGATAAACTGGCTGATGCTTTCCTGCTGAAGTAGATCTGTGTAGCTGAAGATATGACTTTTCAGTTAAATGGAAGCTGAGGCCAATTATGGCAGCTGGATAACAGCTGCGGTATGGGTAAGAGCCTGATAGTTGTAGCTTGTGGGCAAAAGCTGAGGTTAGTGGAATTGCCCCCTCTATGAAACTGCTATCCCTCACTGTGGGCAGTTTTATTCCTGGTATGCAGGGAGGACAGGTACTCTGCAGGTTTTGCCTGCTCGGCGCTGCTTGATGTCTGCCCGTCTAGGAGAATGTGCGGGGGGAAGAAAGGGGGCCTTTGCGCTGAGCGGTGATTAAGATGCCGCAGGGCGCCTTCGGGTTTTGAGTGCGGCTGATCCCGCGACTGCACTCGGGCCGCCTCTATAATGGGCGCTTCACTCCCACTTCCCGCCTGGTCCCGCGTCCACACGCCTCTTCCCTGGCACTTCCGCAAGTGCTGCGAGCCGCGACTTGTCTCCTGTCCTCTCCGCCGGAGCTGCCGGTGTTCAGTGCATGGGGAGAGCTGCTGTGAAACTGGTAGGTATACTTGTCCGGTGTATTATTGCCCAGTTTTGCCCCCCGGGCCGGAGCTCGTGTAGACGCCTCACTCCAGGATGGTGCCGGAACCGGAAGTATTCTGTATTTTTATAAAACAATGGCAGTTGTCTCATATGCGTGCTATGCAGTGTGCTATTTTTTCCAGGTTTTTTTTTCCTTCATTGAGGCACAATAAAGAGTTGTGTTTTTCCTTATTGTATCATTCTGAAATAAACCCTGAGGGATAGTATCAGCCCAATGCTGAAACGCCATAGTCAAGTGTCCTTGGCAACCTTGGATAAAATGTGTTTTCTATCTGCAATGGCTCAGCTTCATTTGTGTAGCACAAAACTGATGGATTGAAGTGGCAGTGGAGACCCATATGTTGCATTTACTACATGCTATTGAAAGTTTTGCTGTTTTTTCTGGTTGAACAATGGCTTCAGTACATTCTATTACATCTGGACTAAGAGCTGGAGGATTCTTGGACACACACAGTTCATTGTATTATATCTGATGTAGGAGTTGGAGGACTAATGGACCCAGTTCATGGTATTACATCTGGACTAAAAGCTGTTGCCAGGAGGTATGGAGCCCTGTCTTTGCTGTCAAAGGCCCCCTACCGTGCAAACGCACCAAATGCAGCGCTGCATCAAAAGATGTGTACACCACTGAGCATAGATCATGCGCTATGCCGTCGTTAACCAATTGGCCCTTTGGAAATAAAAATTGGTGAATAAGTCAAAATAATTTGGCTTCTTTTCAGGCACCACACCCAACAGAGAAACGATCAAATCCGGAAGAGGAGTTGCCCGAAATGGACCCACCATTCGTCCCAACGAAACTTCCTTAAACAATATTTCTGATACTACCTCTGGGAATGCATAGGCTGATTTTAAATTCCTATTGGTATGGGAAACCTGGTGACTCGGAGCAGGAATCCGAAAACCGTGTAAAAAACCCTCCCGCAACAATGCAGCCAATTCCCTATCCTTCAACCTATTTAGGAATGGTTCCATCTCGCGCAGCCTCACTGGAGTTTCCCCTTTGGCTATTACCACCTGCCCCTCTGGTTCTACCCTTTTTAAACCTCGCCGCTCCGTGTGACGACCCACTACAGGAGAAACAGACGTGCTTGAAATGACAGTTTGCTCCAAATTTACACTGGCTATCATTGAATAGCCAGAACAACCCTTTCTGACCCCAAGCAGAACTTAAAGACCCAAATCCACTGGCTGCACTGGAATGGCCAGAAGAACCATCCCCCCAGGAAAGGATTGACCAAAACATGTGGGAGTCATTACCCTCAGCCAGAAACCACTATCATTATGGTCCCATCGAATGCTGGGTCTCATCGCCTTTCGTTGCCATACCGTAACCATGCCATGCCCCCAAACACTCGATGAGCCTCCCCAATGGTGTCCTTGAAGCCAAAAAGCATGGAACAATTTTCCGGTGCCTTTTCCCCAACGACACTCGCCAAGATAGCAAAGACCTGTAACCAATTTGTGAATGTTTGTGGAGTAAGCTGCCAACGACGCTTTTCTTCGTCCTCTTTCTTCTTTTCATCCTTTTGAACGTTATCCAAGTTAAATTTTTCCAAAGGGAGTAGCGAAAAATTTAAACATACTCATCCTTCGAAATGTTGGCTTTAATTTCCTGCTTAAGATGCACTCCCAATGGACCTTCAAAACACACACAGATCTCCCTCTTCGCGCTATCATCCAACCACACCCTGTCATCAGACTGATCCTTTGCCGTCACCTCCGCTACCCCTTCACCCACAACCGCTGCTGGAGTGCTAACCGGAATCGCCAACACCAAGGTCGACGAATCGGTCACCGCTCTGGCCAGTTGTACCCAAGCTTCCAAGGGTGATCCCCTCAACTCACCAGCTGTAGCCACCCCCAAACAAGCTTACAACTCCCGAATGGAACATGCCACATTCCTAATCTCCTCGATATCAAAAGAGGCAACACCCGCCGACATCCCCATGAATGGGGACGCCCCAGCCTCACACCCTGCCCCATCTACCTCAACACCACTAAACGACAGAAACACAGAAGACAAGGACAAATACTCATCTGGCTTCATGGGGGCTGTGGACCCACCAGCCGTCACACCGGAGGCCTGCTGACCGATCGAAGAGGAAGGGCGTCTCTCAACCCCCATATCCTGTCCGAGGCATCCGCTATCGATCCAGCACATGAAGGCGAAGCAGGAATCACTCCCTGACCGTCAAGAGGCACCGGCTACGCCCAAGTGGCAAGTGAAGCAACAGAGGCAGACGCCACCAAAGAGGAAGGTGAAGCCTGCGGGCCAGCAGAATGCCGTCAGTGATGAGCCACCCTATCACGCACCTGGCTAGCCCTCTTGGCAGAGCCGCTTGGGGAATCAAGGTGACTGGCAGCCCCCTCGACCGGAACCTCTCCAGATGGGGCCGCAGCTGTGCCAGCAGAGAAGATGTGGGAGTACCCCGCTGAACCCGTGCGACTAATGGGATTCCTCCCTTACCGAGAGAGACGAGCACATGCCACAGCCCGAACCTCCCTGCCCGGAGAGTCCCTGGAGTGGCTCCCATGGCTGTGGCGGGCACTAAGGGTAAACTTGGGGCTCAAATGAGGGGGTAGCACGCCAAAGTCCCGAGTGTAACAGGAGCTGACTCTACTGACCCCCCCAAGCAGCTCACTGACTCGCTGGCAGAGCCAGTCCTGTCCCCGCGCCTCAGCCGCAGTGCTAAAATATCGAACACACCCACCATCTTCTCCAGTCAGGCAGGCAAGTGGAGCACAGCCAGGTCCTTCTCCTCTCTTCAGCACTGCACGGACTGACTTCCGAGCCCGGGGGAGGCACTAACAGCCCTTCCCCCCGGGCTCTGCCCATAAGCCAGCGTGAACCTGCATGTACCTGATAAAAAAAAATGGTTTCTTGCACCAATCAGGAATACTTTTGCACTCAGTACACTTTTCTTCTTGAAAAACAGTCCTAAAACCTGGACAAAATCAGTGACAAAAACAGTTCAAAAAAACCAAAACCGCCGAAAAACTGACCATTTTTTGTGTCAAAAACAGTCCAAAAACCGGTTGTAATGAACGGTTCTGCTGAGGTCAAAACAGAGCTGTTTTTGTCCTTTGCTGTGTAACCGCACCCTAACGGCATGTCCCCACTGCACTGGTTTTCGGCTGGTTTTTCAGCCGGTTTGCGGTATTTCAGACCACCTGAAAAACCGGCCGAAAATGAGCACAATGTGCTCTATGGAAACCCGTGCAGCAGTCCCCACTGAAAGGGTTTTTCCCTCCTGGCGGTTTTGTCGCCGGCGGACCGGCGACAAAACATTGTACAAGCACTATATTACGTCCGGTTTACGGATGGAACATGTGCATCTCAATGGGAGGGAGGAGGGCTGTTCTCCACTCATTGGGTTAGGACGGCCGGAAAACCGGGGGGACAGCCGCAAAACAGTACAAATACTGTCCGGCAAACCGGCCGGTATTTGTCAACAGCAGTGTAAACGGCCCCTATGGCTAAGTCATACATGCCAACTCTCCCGCTTTTGACGGGGGGTTCCCGCTAATGGGGGTCACCACCCCCCCACCCCCGGCAGAATCGACGAACCTCCCACCGGCAACCGGCAGCTGGGGTTCTTTAAATGACCGCGGCACCAGAGTAGCGCTAGTGCGCTACTCTGGCGCCGCCGGGCCGTTCCTACAGGCGGGTGAAGCGGCCACCGATGCCGCTCACCCGCCCAGCGAGTCTCACTGTGCAGGGAAGAGGCATGAGGGATCGTTCCCCTCCTGCTTTCTCATAGGGTAAATGTCTATATCTATCGTCCGTGTAGACATTTACCCTATGATTAAAAAGGAAAAATTGCAGTATTTTATCAGTGGACTGTGAGCCTTTGAGAAACTTTATAGGGATTTTTATTGAATAATGATAACTGTGTTTGGATTTTGAATTGATATATCCTTAAACACTCTTGTACAGAGATATATATTGCTAAGTTTCTGGTGTTTGATTTGGGACACCCAAAGTGATTTAATTGGGTGAGCCTACAAAGACTAGGCCGTCCTTATCGGGGACGATTACTTGGTCTATTTGAGGATAAGTGTAGGGAAATAGATGGGGAAGTGTGTTTTATTTTATTTTGATTTAGTTGATTTTGGATTGTAATCGTATTTTTAGGGTATATTTTAAAAGTTATTTTTTAAAGTTTGGATTTTTTTAGGTTTTTCCATAAAGGGTTTTGTTGTTTCCAAATCCTATAGATACTATTAGATTCTGAGGAATTTTTTCTGTGATTTTAACTAAATATTTAGCAAAATTGTATTTCCTGTAACCATCACTCATGTTATCATGTAATCATTTTATCATAATTGACTAATTCCTTGTTAAAAAAATTGTTTGTACCCGATTGCGGCCTTCTTTAAAGCCTATCCAGAATGTTTTGATAAAATTTGGGCAAAACAAAATGTACCTACGGTTTTTAAAACATTCCCAAGTTTTTGGGGCTCTGACAGTTTGATCAAGACTTGAGGTCCCATATGAAGTAAATAGCTTGTTTCTTATGATGGACATAATATGTTAATGCCTAAGAGGAAAAGTGTTTTTATAACTCATCATTCTTGTTTAATAAAAAAAATAATAATTCTCAAACAAGGGAGGAGAGGGGAAAGGGAGGAGTATCTTTTACATATATATGTTTTAAAAATACTCTTTCTCTTGGGCAGGAACAAATTGAATACACAATATAAATACAAAAAAATCATTTTTATTAGATTAACATATTCAGTAAAGTTTCATTTTCAATGTTTTGAAACATTTTTAAAAAATGTCGGATTTATTTCTAAAAAATTGTTTTTAAACTATAATTGGAAAAACATGATAGTGTTTAATTGAAATTATCCCAATATCACCGAAAATAAGCATCCAAAAAGAAGAGGTTTTGGGAAGATGAGAAAACCCTCTAGGGGCATAAAAACTCCAAGGAAATTTTGAACAAGAAAATAAGACCAAAAAATCCATTAATTTTAGGTTTGTTTTATTGTGCATATGTCATTTAAAAAAAAAATTTAAAATTTGTGATATGAACCTTTTTAATTGTTTTTGATTGTTTAAATTTTGGGAAAATTTACACTTTTTCCGCCAACTTGTTTGGGGTTAACTTGATTTCTTTTATTTTAACCCTGGGGAAGTGTTTGTATTAAGAACATGAAATGCATTGTTAAAATAAAAACCTTTTGTAGACGAGGAGTATCTGCGCTAGTTACTAGACACATATGGGCCTTCTGGAGAAGAAGACCCCTTCAAAACCAAAGAATTAAAGAATTAAAGGGCCTTAATAATAATAATAATAATAAAAAATAATCATTTTATTTTATACCCACATATTCCACAGCACTTTAAAAATTTGGAGGGTATAGGTACAGAAAAAAAGAAAAACAATAAAAAAGTATTACAGATGAAACAAGGTGTGAGGCCCTGCTCGAAGAGCTTACAATCTATTGGGGTGTATGGGTGGCGAAGGGCAAGAAAGCTAGTTTTTCAGGGTTTTTCACCCCATGTGACATTAAAAGTGGGGGGTTTTTTTTAGAAATTTGGTGGGCCCCGCCACCCAGACAGTTATTACAGTATAACAGTTAAGTGCCCAAAAAGATGCGTAGGAAAAGAAGGGGGGCGGAGGTTAGCCATTAGGGATTCTGGTAAGCCAGAGTGATATGTTTGTTTTAAACATATAATTTTATACATTTTTTTTTATTTAATTCTGGGATGGAAAGTTTCCAGGTATTCATTCTGATTGCCATATTTGGAGTCAGGATGAAAATTTTCCTCTAGAAAGAGGCAATTTCTTATTTTCTTTTCTTGGGTCATCTGGTTGGTTTTTAGTTTGGAATTGATGGACCTACGTCTTTTTTAAACTCTATCAACTATGTAATAACCTTATGCTACATCTCTTTATCCTTTAAAACAATTCAATATACAATTCAATAAAAATAAAAAAATCACTATTCTTTGCTGGAGTTTATAAAATAATAATAACAGTTGTCTGTTAGGGGTTTGTTCAACGGCGATTTGTCAGCAAAATGCAGCGATTTTTGCTGCATATTGCGCTTTTTTAGGAGCTATGGATTACGGTCATCTACCCGTGCATACATAAATCATATTGTAGTGGGGAAGAAAAGTGACATGTCAATTGTTAGCTGACAATGCAGGTCGATGGGGCCGGCGGGGTGCCCCCAGTACTTTTGAGTTACATGTGATCAGTGCATGGTTTCAAAACACACGGCATAAGCCATGTGAACATATCCTTACTCCTCTACATGCTATGCTGGTTTGTTTTCTGTTTTTTTTCATTGTTGACGCACAAAAAAGAGTTATTATTTTCCTTTATGGGCGAGACCTTATTATATCATTCTGGAATATACTCTCTGATTAATAGTATTAGCCCAGTGCTGGAACTTTATGGTCAATCTATCTGTAAATGGATTGTAAGAATTCACTCATATCCAGCCGCCATCTTGAACAATCCGGGGTTCACTTTAGCTCTGGGATCACCATCTTTGGCAAATGGATACGGCACATGGTACACATGTCACTCCAAAACAAGGCTGTATTTTTAAACTGGCCTGAACCAGCTTTATTCTTCAGCAGGATGAAAAAACAGAGAGCCAAACAACAAAAACAAAATCCTTGGCCGTCTGGCCACTATCTACACATACAGAGAGTCCCTATCTATCAGTAGTCTGGGCCTACCACTTAGCAACACAAGATAATTTCACAGTACCGTACACTGCACAGTACTTCCCTCAAGTCTGGGGATTTGAGCATCCTCCTCTGCTCAGGCATTGCTCCCAACTCCAGTTAGCCACCCACACCTTCTTGGTGTCTAGAGCAACAAGCCTTCAAAGACCTGTTAAAGCCTGGCCTAGAACTTGGGAATGGCCTCCTACCCAACACTATAACTATTCTGGAAAAGCTGGCCTGAATTAACTGCTGAGCAGCAATACTTACAATACTAAGTGTCAGTAAGCTATGGTTACTGACGCTGAACTGCTGACTTACCTCATCGAGAGTAGGCACCTCGGTGACACATACCTTGCAGGTGTCCTGCTGTACACCACCTAGTCTAAGATTTCTCTGTCATAAGATGTACCGTCTGGGTGGCAGGTTCATTCACTTTTATGTAAACTACCTTGTATTTATGAAACATGGCTGGATCATTGTGTAAAGTAAACACTTCTCACCTTTTGTCTTACCCCTTTTCACACATAGTTTTTAAGCTCTTTCGAACAGAGCCCTAAAACTTAGTATGATTTCTTAATAGTTGTTTACCAGAGGCGTAACTACTCTGGTAGCAGACGTAGCAGTTGCTATGGGGCCCGGACCCCAGCAGTAAGTTCGCTCCTGTGCCCGCCAGCAATGATCATAACAGGTCACTGCAAGTGGGGTGAAGCTGAGGGGGCCTGGCGCATCCTGCTACTGAATGCCCGGGCCCTCTGTCCCGAGCTTGAAAACAGGATTCGGAAAAACCCTCCCTCCAAACTGCCGGGTTTGGGCCCTAAGGCCCTTTTGGCTCTAACCCTCCCAGGGCCAGCCCAGTGCTGACGTGGGCAGTGCGATGATGTCACATCAAGCTTGAGAAAGGGGGAGGTCCCCCGAAACGTTGTGCGCCCTGCGTCACGCCCGCCTGTCTGAAACGATATGCACCCAAAGGGGGAGTAGCCCGGGCTTGCGGTCCGAGTACGCAGTAGGGGAAAATGTGTATCTGTTTTTTTCCTCCCCACCTGCTATGGATCCCCATCATATTAAAGCAAGAAACGAGATTTACAGATGAAGTCTTGTATTTATGAGACTTTCAATAAATGTTTGATAATTTTTGCAACATTTGAATCTGCTTGTATCTTTTTAATTCCCAAACCCCTGCCATACTATTGGGGCCCTTTAATTCAAATTTTCCCTATTGCCTATATAGCCCCTATACTATCTAAACCCCCCTATTTTACCTATTTTTCCCCTAAGCTCCCAAAACCTCCCTCTCATATTTTGGGGCCCCTATAGCCTTCCTAAAACCCTGCCTGCCTACCAATATGGGGCATCTATAGCTATGTAAACCCTTCCGTTACCTTTTGGCCCCTTTTTCCCCCACCTAACCCGCCTGCTACCTTTGGGGCCCATATAGCTACCTAAACCCTACATACCTACCTATATGGCCCCTATAGCCTACCTAAACCCTGCCTTCCTAACTATATGGGGTCATTATAGCTACCTAAACCCTGCCTATCTAGGGTTTGCTTGTTATGATATGCCAGTTAACCCAGTTTGATACAAACTCTGTTTACTCCCTTCATTGAGCATTCCCAATTCTTTCCACATTTCTCAGCGAAAGCCTGTGGTCCTTAACTGTTTGCTCGAAAATGTGTATCTCCATCTTTGTATCTCCATTCTTGACTTCAAGTGTGTGAGGGTAAAGCCTTGTTATATAATAGATTGGGAAGACTTTGGCAAATGAGGGGAAAATTGTGGGAAAACCCCGAACTCATCCCAAAAGGTTTCCCTAATCATCTAAACTAAATAAATGGGCCCAAAACGGAAAGGGTACTGTCCCTGAAACCATAATGCAACCTTCCCCCCATTCTTGGTAGATGGCGGGGGTTTTTGCTAGCCTTATTAGCCCTTTAAAAAGGCCCGTAAAACAAAACCAAAATGCCGCTGGCTAATTGCTGTCCCCCCTGGTGCTATTTTAAAAAGGAAAAATTTGGGCCCCAACCCCTGTACAGAAACTTTAGGTTTGTCCTCCAGAGTGTTTGTTTTGTTATTACAAGTTTTTCATTGTTAGTACGGTTTAAAAAAGACACAAGCCATCAAGTTCCCAACCAAGGGGGGGTTAAATGTGGGTTTAAGGGGGAGAGACACAACATTAAACCCCGCCTCACCAAGGGGTTTAAAGCCCGAAAACCCACAAACAAAAACCAATCTGTTCCCGTGGAGACCCCCTCCGACCGCAAAGCCTCCACCACCAGGGGTCCAGAAATTTTTCCTAGCTACGTACAATTAATATTCTTTAGTTTTCCCGATAGGTTCTAAACCTTTCTTGAAAACTCTTTTCAGTTCCGCGTGACCGCTTCCCCAGGCAGGCTATTTCCCCGATTCACGTTTCTTACATGAAGAACGCACTTCTCCTCGGAGATTGAAAAAATTTTTTCTCTAGTCCGAAAGGGGAAAGTCCCCTTGTCCTTTTGAGGGGGCTTCACTTTTTAAAAAAATTTTTTTTTTTCCCCCTACTTTTAAGGGACCATTTATATATTTATATAAATTAATTTTTGTCCCCCCCAAACCATCTTTTCTTTAAGGGCTAAAAAAGTTTAAAAATTTTACTAAACCCCTTTTCCTCATAACAAAGGGGTGCTCCATTCCCCTTATAAATTTTTTGGGTTTCTCCCTCTTTGTACTCTCTCTAGCTCCATTTCAAACTCTTCTAGA
>JAODAL010025385.1:0-58729 GCA_025379985.1 Phyllomedusa bahiana
TCAACTAAAAGGGGTTAAAAGGACCCCTTTTTCCGGGGCACTTTTTAATCGGGGGGTCATGAAGGTTTGGGGCTCTTGCTGCGTTCCGGGGGAAAAAAAAGGGAAATTCAATGCCCAGTTCAAAAAAAATTTAAAGGTTAAAATTAATACGGGCCCTTCTGGCACTTTTTAATTTGTGGGTCATAAGGTTTTTAAGGGTCTTTGCTGGAAAAAAGACAGGGATATTTGAATGGTGTGGACTTTTTTTCTGTGGCTTTTATAACCTAAGTGTGTTGCCAAAGGGTTGAAAAAAACCCACGTTCCATTTTGGCTGTTTGGATGTTTTTTTCCCGCTTCTCCATCCCTTTTGGGTGTAAGAATGAGTGTTTTTCCCTCCCCCCATAGATTTTAAATTTGGCATCGGTGATAATCTTTTAAACGACTATCGGATATTTTTATTGTTTAAATTTCCCGATATCGACTTAGCCCCGGTTACGATAGCAACATAATCGCTCATCATAGAGGACAGTACAAAAGGCAGGTTCAAAATTGAGGAAGTCAGTGGTTTGGCACGGGCAGCCCCTCTCCCTTTGAGAACAAGAATTTTTTAAAAGTGGAATTAATAGGGCCCCCGGGAAAACAATCCGGGGCATGTCCCCCACTCCCTTTTGTGTACCCCCTGGCCCAGGGGCCCGGGTCCCTTTGGGCCCCCGGGAAATCTCCCCTGTTGTGCTTGCAAAGTATTTAGAGGAAATCCCTCCTCCTGGTACATAAAGAAAAAAGGATACACTGGTTTTCTACGGGTTACAAGATGACTCTGAAACAATGAAAATTTAAAGTGAACTTTTAAAACATTGAATAAGGAAAATTAAAACTATTCATTTGGGGAACCCAGTTGGGGCCTTATCCCCACGGCATTGGGTTTTTCATTTGGGTTTTAAACAGACTTTTTTCAGAGGTAAAAAACCATTTTGAACCGAAATAATCAACCTTTTACATAGACTTAAATAGAAAAAACCCGGGAGAGTTTTCCCCCTGCAGGATTTTCTGCCAGACAGTTTTTTTTAATGCCCCGCGTAACAAAAAATTAGAAATATTTCAAATTTTTTCCGCCCAGTTTTTTTTGGGCCCGAACATTTACAGTCAAGGGGATAAGGGGGGGCGGCCCTTTAAGCCGGCCCGCTAAAAAGTGCCCCAAAAAAAGTCAAAATTTCCCAGTCGATAATCCGAAACCGGAATTTTTGGGCGTACCCTGTCCCTCAACCTTTTGACCCTTTTTATTGCAAGTCAAAAGTTAGCAATCCATTAAATAACCCGTCTCTTTCCAAGAAGAAACCCGGGTTGTGTGAAGATCAGTAGTTGGGACCATGCTACCAAAAAAAAATTCAGAGGCAAAGGCTGGGCTTGTAGCATGCTTTTCAGTGTGGGGTTTGGGTTTGGGGGCAGTTCCATAGAAGGGAAGGGAACGCAGTCAAGTGGGTCAGAGGTGCAGAGAAGAATAAACGGGTTGGCTGGGGCAACCCCGTGACTACCTTTGTTTTGGTCATGGGGTGAGGGTTTGGTGCTAGCTATTAAAGGTTATGGTTTACACAAGGGTTTAAAATTTGGGCCATATTTCGGTCCCCAATTTGCGCCGGAGTGCGCCAAATTTTTGGGGCCGGGAAAAAGGCCCCTTCATTAAAGGTTTAATTTTACAGTTCTCAAAGGAAACAAAGGATTTTCGTTCCTTCCCGGGGGGGGAGTAAATTTGGAAAATGTCACTTTTTTAGCGGCGTATACGTGCCCCAAACAGTGATTGTCTAAAGGGGGCAAGTGCCCCCCCTCACCCCCCCGCCCCCGCCCCCCTCCACCGGGGGGTTAAAATTTCGGGGCGAAATTAGTCCCCCCAGTTAAAGCCCTGTGAACCTACCCAAGACTCCCAAACAACACTAAAAGGGCAACCAAAGCAGGGGGGCCCCCTTTGGGGGCCAACCGAATATTTAAAATTGACTAGTGGAATAATTTCCTGGTCCCCAGGCCCAGTGAGATACCGGGGATACCCCTTTAAAAAGTGAATATAAAATAAAAGGGTGGAAAAAAAGATGGGGCAATTTTTTGAATTTAACTGTACTTTTTTTAAATTTTTTGTATTTTAAAAAATACATGGCCCCCTTAAAAACAAAAAGTTAAAATGATTATATTTTGGAAAAATTAAGTAATATGGGCCCTTTTTAAAAATTTTTTCCCACTTCAAAGAATTTGGTTTTTAATAAGTTGAGTCATAGGTTTTTTTTGAAAAAATTTTTTAAAATTTTCACTTAAAAATTCTTCCCTTTTTTCCCCCTGGCTTTTTAATTTTTTCCCTCCCCGTCTTTCTTCTTTTTTTTGCTTGTTGTTTCCCGGCCACCACTCTGTGCGTAAGGGGGTGGCCGGGGAAATCAAGTGGTGGAAACCGTCCACACGGATGGGTTTTTTGGTGAAGGGGTTTTCAGATTGTTTTCGGGAAATTTTTTTGGAAAAAAATAGAAAGCCAAAAAACCATTTCCCATTTGACTTTAAAAGAAAAAACCGTTTAGTTGTCTTCACAAACCGGGGTTTTTAGTTGGATTTGGTTTTTTATCTGCTGGCCTTTCCAAAAAAAGTAAGGGCTGCACAATCTTTTTGCCCGGGTTTTCGGGCAGAAGGTGTGCTTTTCAATGGTTATGGGGGGCGGGGGGAAATCCACAAACCCCGGGGGAACCGCCCCAAAAACCTTTTTAAAAAATGAAAAAAAATTCCCTTCGGGGCTCTTAAAAAGAAAACTGACCACATTTTAAAAAATTGCCGGGGTGGACAATTTCCCTTAAAAGGTTTAAGTGCAGGTGGATTTGGGAAAAAAGGGGGAAAAAAAACAGGCGGTTTTCTTCCCCAAACCCCGGGGCCCTTTATAAATTTTGGGTCACATGTATGGGAAAAATGTCTAGGCCCAAAAAAATTTATTTTTTTGTAAAGCAACCAATTTTAAAAGGGGGGGGCCCTAAAAATTTCCCGAGTGCCCCCTTTATTTTTCCAGAGCACTAAATTTTAAATTTGGGGACTTGGGTTGCTATGGGGGAAAAAAAGTTTAGTTTTAGGAATAGACATTTTTCCTTTAAAATGGCCCCTTTTGTGGGAAAAATTAATCCCTCTTTGAGGAAGATAAAAAGCCATAAAAGGCTTCCCCCTCTGGGGGCCCTTTGGGGCAAAGGTTTCGGGGGACAAAGAGTCGGAAAAGAAACGCCAGGTCATTGCGCCATCCCCCGGGCGCTGCTTTTAAATCTCCAAATTTCCCCCTTTAGCTCCTGGCCCTTTCCTTTCTATTATCAGTTTTCATATCAGCATTCAGGTTGCTCAATTCCTTTTGCTTTTGCCGAACAAGAGAAGGGCCCAAATGTGCTGGGCGTAGGGCTCCTTTCTGTCCCCCAAAGTTTTTATCAGGGGTTTCCCCCCCACCCGCCCACTTTTTCCCCTTTTTGGGAGTGGAGCACCTGAAAAGCCCCCAAGGGGAGATCCCCACTGACCCCCGATAGCAAACGGGGGCGCTCTAGGGGGGCCCTTTTAGGGCATCAATACAAAGCCCTCAGGGCACTGCAGTAAGTCCGCTGTGCAGTGGTTTTGTACAGTGCTAACAGTGGGCCCATTGATAGGAAATTTTCCAAATTTTTAAAATTTTAAGTGTTTTCCCCAATCCGATGCCCTTTGGGAAAGTTTCCATGGCAGCTCAAGAGCGCCACGCATAGGGGAAAGTGTGGTAAGTAACACTCAGAAAACTCAAAACAAGGCCCCTTTTTTTTTTTAAAGTAGTAAGAATAAATAATTATGGTCACTTGCACCGAATTAAATAATTATGTCACATGCCACCTGAATAAAATAATTTTGGGTCACAATCCACCAAAAAAATAATTATGGTCACTATGCCACCTGAAAAAATAATTATGGTCACTGTCCAACCTGAAGTAAAAAAATTATGGTTGCTAGAAGTAAAAACATAGTCGCTGTGCCACCTGAAGTAAATAATTATGGTCGCTGTGCCCCCTAAAATAAATACTTCTAGTCGCTGTGCCACCTGAATTAAATAATTATGGTCACTATGCCACCTGAAGTAATTAATCATGGTCGCTATGCAGGGCCGGACTGGGAATAAAAATCAGCCCTGGCACTATAGCCCCCAGCATCCCACATACACTATCTCCTCTTAAACAAGAAAATTTTCCTGTTGTTCTCCGCACCTTCGCCACATTACGTCAAATAAACTATACACTTAAAGCTGCTTTTCCACACACAGAGATTTTTTGGTGCAATTTTGTGCAAAAGTCAAGCAGTAAATTGCTGAACAATACTGCACAACAAAAAAAAAAACACAACAAAAAATGCACCAAAACCGCTTCTGTGTGAGAGCCCCCTACACACTAAGTTAAAAAGAAACAGGTGTGCAGAGAAACCCCTGATTCAACTAGAAGTAAAAATTACCCTTGGCAGCAGGACTCACCGGAGACGTCATATCCTCTAGATGGGAGCTGTTTTCTTCTCCTTTTCTTCTCACTTCTTCACAAACCTCCATGGCGTCTTCCCTGTTGTTCTTCACTTTCCATTATCTTATGCTTTTGATCCGGTACAGCATAGCAGTGTCCTCTTCTATTGGTCACTACTCGTGCCGCTTGAAATTACATACAAGCGATAATCTAGACCTCCTCACTCTTCTAGCACATTCCTTATCATACCCCAAGACAGCTTATGGTTTAGAACCCGAAAAATTAGAAAATTAAAAAATGACAGAAAAGTGGCAGGCAGTACAGTACGAGAGAGGCAGGCAGGGCCACTTATAGTTCAGACTAGGTAACAGGAACAGGGACCAGTAATATAGCTAGGGCAGGGACAGTGTAAATAGTAGGCAGGGCTATTAAAAGGCATGCGTATAGGTAGGCAGTGTCTATAATAAGGCAGCCAGGACCGGTATCTCGGCAAGAGCCAGTCAGTGTATAGGCAGCCACGGCAGGCATCAGTTATAGCCAGGCAAGGGGTATAGGTAAGCCAGGCCAGTGCATCATAAATCCATGGCAGTGCATCAAAATACCAGTGCAGGGCATACATAATGCCAGGCAGGGTATAGGAGCCAGGCATAGCTTCATTAGCGCAGGCAGGGCATCATATAAGCCCCAGGGCAGGGCTTTATAATATGTAGCCAGGGCATGGTATCATATAGCCCGCCTAGGGCAGGGCATCATCTATAGCCAGGCAGGGCATCATAGAGCCAGGGCAGGGGACTGTCATATTCGCCATGTGGCAAGGCTTTATATACGGTAAGCACATGGCAGGTCTTTTATAGGTTAGCCAGGTGCAGGGTCTTTTATATAGGAAGCTCAGGGCAAATCGGCATTATATAGTAGCCAGGGCAGGGGCTTATATAGAAGCCAGGCAGGCTGTACAGATATAGTACCCAGGCAGGCTGTATATATTGTCCCATTGCAGGCCTTTATATAGGTACCAGGGCAGGTCTAGTATAAATCCAGGGCAGGGCTGTATATAGTAGCCAGGGCAAGGGCTTATATATGGTAGCCCATGGCAGCGTAATGTATATAGCCAGGTAGGGCTTTATTAGGTTGCCAGGCAGGTCTGTATAAAGCCATAGGCAGGGACTGTATATAGGTTTAGCCATTGGCAGGCTGTAATAGCCAGGGTATGGCTGTATAGATAGGAAGCCATGTATCTCGGTTCTGTATATAGCCAGGCAGGCTGTAATATAGGTAGCCAGCCAGGGCAGTTCTGTATAAAGTCCAGGGCAGGTCTGTTAAATAGTGTACCAGGGCTGGTCTGTATATAGGTAGCCAGGGCAGGTCTGTTAGATAGCCAGGGCGGGCCTGTAGAAATAGCTAAGCCAGGGCAGTCCTGTATATTAGCCAAGGGCAGGGCTGGAAATTTAGGTAGCCAGGGCAGGTCTGTATATACCAGGCAGGCATGTTTATAGGTAGCCAGGGCAGGCAATTAAGGGCACGTTTCCAGGGACGTAAAAAAGTAAATAAAAGAAATAATAAAAAACAGAAGTAATACTCACCAGATACCGGCTGTCCCCTCCTCTTCACTCTTCTTACCGAGCCGGGCCCGCTTAGAGCGGGGAGGTCCGCGGTGTAGCAGGCGCGCCGAAGACGTCATCGCAACCTACCTCGCGCGCCAGCCCACGACTGCCTCCGGGAGCTAAGATCAACGTGAATCAAAAGATCCCCAGATGCTCACCACGGACCGCTGCCTTTGCACCCGCGCTTTGGGCAGGCGGCGGCCGTGATGCTGCAGGCTGGGTCAGTGACCCGGCCGTGCAGCCATGATGCGAGGTGGGGCTTGTCGCCACCCTGCCACATGTGGGTCCGGGGTCGCAGTTTACGGACCATTGTGGCCCCTGTAGCGCGGCACAGACCGTGTTTGCATGCACTCGGGGCCGCGTCCGGGGGGGAACGACCGTCCTCACTCGGCGGGCGATCCGAGCCGGACCGGACTCCCAGCTCGGGCCAGTTTCCCGCCGGGGCAAACTGGCCCGTTTTTTGCCCTAATGGTCAGATTCGGGCCTGTCGCTGTGCCACCCTGAAGTAAAATATTATGGTCTTGTGCCCCCAAAAGTAAATTAATTAAGGTCTCTGTAGCCACCTGAAGTAAAGATTAATGGCCGCTATAAACCCTATATGCAGTTCTGGTGTCTTCTGGCTTGAATAGGCCTGCCAGTTGCAGAATGATTATATCATAAGGCATTATGGGAAAGGAGCTGGGAAGCTCATGCGCCCTCTATTGTATGTAACAAATCCTCAATTTACTTCTGATACACTGAATCTTTAAGAAGTAACCCCTTACCGACGTTTGACGTATGAGTACGTCAAAACGCCTGTAAATATTAATTTATAAAAAAAAATTTAAGCGCTTGAAACAGGTAAACGCGCCGTCGAATCACAGCTTCAACACCGCCGGGTGTAAGCGCTAATCGCTAAGCTAATACCCGGCGTCTTGAATGACTGAAAAAGCGTGCCGCACACCGATTTTTTTCACTACGATCAGACATCAGCGGTGAGATCGCTTAGTCCGAGATACGATCTAACATGGCAGCGCAGAGCCCAGTGAAGGTCTCTGATCGCTGCCATGGAATCCAGTTTGACTCCCACTTCCGTCCACAACAGTAATAGTGCAAAACCAGCTCATATTTTGTACACCCTAATGCATTGCCTATGCAATGCATTAACGGGTCTGTTATTAACAATCGCGCCCCCCTAGTGGTCAGCACCCATAGGGGGACAAAATGTTAAAGTAAAAAAAACTAAATAAAAGTTTTTAAAGTACTTAAAAAATAAAGTATTAACAAGTTTCGCTCTCATCACCCCCTTTCCCATTATACAAATAAAAACAATAAAATAAAAAAAAAGTTACACATATTTGGTATCGCCCGTCCGAAAAACCCCGATCTATAAAAAAATAATCAATTTTAAAATCCTGCACACTGAACACCGTAGAAAAAAAAAAATACCAAACGCCAAAATTGTTTTTTTTTTGGTCATTTCAGTCCATAAAAAATGGAAAAAAAAGTAATCCAAAAAGTTGCATCCATTTCAAAGTGTAGCATTAAAAAGTACACATCTGCCCCCGCAAAAAATGCCCCCAATGCTCCGTAGGTGTTAGTAAAAAAAAAGTTATTGGTCCAAAAAGGGCGCCGCAGCGAAATTTAAAAAATATAAAATGTTTGGAATTTTTTTTACGGTCCCAAAACATAACGAAACCCTACATGTTTATATTGCCGGGATGCGTAAAAACCTGTAGAATACAGATAACACCCCATTTTTTACAGAAGAATAAAACCCATAAAAACAAACCCCCCGCAAACTGGCGCAAGTACGGTTTTTTCACATTTTTGCCCCCCTTAGAATTTTTTTGCCGTTCCCCATATTCGAAAATTAAAACCCATAAAAAGTACAACTTTTCCCCAAAAAAAAAAGGTCTTAAGTTATGTAGGGGGAAAAATAAAAAAATTATGGATTTCAGAAGCGGAAAAAAAATTTTGACCTATTAATACCCTCCGTCAGGAAGGGGTTAGAAACAAAAGGAATATTAGCCCAACCAGTATCACCATCTACATACCCCGTTTCGGGGTTTTGCCCCCCAGGGGCAGAGAGGCGAACTGGCTTGCATGGGTGGGGGGGCCAATGAGTGGCTGAGAAAAGGGGAATTTATCCTTGAGGAGAGCAATGTTAGGCAGTTCACACGGGTTTATTTAGAACTTTTTACATCGGATTGCCGATCGAAACCCGTTCCGAAACAGTTGAAAATCAGTTGCAAAAAAGGACTAAGTGTGGCACGTATTTGAAACTGATTTCCCCGCGGATTCCCCCTCTCCAATCATTGTAGGTGGGGGATCCGTCCGTAAAAATGCAGCACATTGTTTTTCCGTGGGATTGCCGTGTCAATCCGCGGCGGCAATGGCACGGAAATACGCGCGTGGGAAAACGACACCCGTATTTTTCTATTGAAATCATAAAAAAATAGGGGTTATTATTTCTGACTGTTTTCCGACGGTTTGACGATCTTCAATCGTCGGCAAATCCGGGCGAAATAACCCGTGGGGAACGAGGCCTTAAGGTGTGTAGCGTTTTGGATTTTTTGAGAGCAAAAAGGCAATAACTGACATGAACTATCAAAATTTTGGGTATAAAAAAACCTATCACAGCAAAAAATAACCCCAATTAAAACTAATGAAACTTTTTTTAATCCTATAAAATCACAAAACCAACAAAAAAATTTCCCTTTTTTACTAATCCTAAATACATAATAAAAATAAAAAGATGGCAAAAGTATATTAACTGTCAAATGGGATACCAAATCTTGGGGTTGATGTGTCAGATCCCACCTAGTCCTTTCCCGGACCGAAAATAACAAGTACACTCACCCTACAAAACCCTTTGAACCTTTTTTACCTTAATAGGGGTTTTTTGGGTGGTTTTTACTTGTTTATTATGGGTCCCGGAGGGCTATGGTGGGTACGGCTCATCAACGCAAGATTGGTATCCACTCTGAAATTAAGATACTTTGCCTATCTATTTATTTTGTTTTTTATTTGGGTTGTAATTGGGGGATTTTTTTGTTGGTTGGATTTTAATAGGATTAATAAAGTTTTCATTTGTTTTATTTTGGGGTTTTTTTTTGCGTGTAGAGCAAAAGGAAATCAAAACTTTGTAGAATATTTTTTTAAAAGATTTTTTAAATTGTTCAGCATTTCTGCTCTGTTTTTTAAATTTGGGGTGATTTAAAAAATTTTTTTTTATGGGGGCGGGTTTTCCCCACCCGGGTTTTTGAGGATAAGATAGGATATCCCCAATTAAAAGTCACCCTGGGATCAATCTGTCCGAAATGGGCCACCGAACGTGTTGTTAGAATGGAGATCATATGTACGTGACAGCTCCCCTTCGTTCAAAATTGGTAGTTTCTAGCCCAAAAAACAAGGCCCAACAACAAGCTCAATGGCTGAACAATAGGTAATCCCAGTATGAGGCGATATAAGCCACAGTGCTACTTGGGACAAATGTAACAGATGCAGACAACTAATGAGCAGTACTCCACACCCATCCCCCTGGGGGCAATGAATTAAAAACAATGCACTTTGAAAAAGACCAGTTTCACACCAGTATGAAAAAAAAAGCTACAATTTTATACAAGGGGAGACTGCACAAATGAAAAAATACTGATAAGACAACCACCACACTGCATATAGAACAAGGGTTGTCAATTATATGGTTCACCATGTGGGTTTAAAACCCTTTCGACCTTTTAAAAATCGATTTGGGGGGTGGCTACACTTTCAGGTGTCCAACACAAAATACTGACACCCTCTGCTCCTCAGTCCACCCGACGTTTTGGATCCGTTTTACGGATCCGTTTTTCTACTAGTGAAAACTGCATCCGAAAAGCAGATCCCCAAAAACGCAGATCCCGTTTTGTATGCTTTTAACATGCGTAGTCAGTCAGTCTCCTTCCTTCCCTTTCCTTCCTTCCTGTCCCTTCCCTTTCCTTCCCTTTCCTTCCTTTCCCTTTCCTTCCTTCCTTCCTTCCTTCCTTTCTTCCTTTCCCTTCTTCCTTCCTTCCTTCCTTTCTTCCCTTCCCTTCCCTTTCCCCCACCCCCGATACCCCAGCTCTTACGTATCCCAGTGCGCTTTCAGATTAAAGCTGAACACAGTTTAAGAATATCTGCTGCGCTTTGGGGTCCCCTTTCCGCGACAAAAGCAGTCCCCCTTTTTTCAATGGGGGCTTCTGTTGCTTAAACCAACAAGAAATGACAGGGTTCTTTTCCCAAAGGGGAACGATCCGCGGGAAACCAGCAGAGGAAAGCTCTAAAAAGGCTTCGGCTTTCCCTCTCTTGAAAAACAGCGATGCGCTTTTGTCACTAAAAATTTGGGAAATTTTCCATCGACCATTTTTGGGAAAATCAAAAACGGTTTCCCCAAAAGCATCGGGGTGAACAACCCCCCTTGGGGGATGGGTGTGTGATAGGTTTCATTAGTTATCTACACCTGTTACATCTCTCCCAGGTTTATTTTTGGGGGGCTTTTTTATTCCCTTTCCTTTTAGGGGATTAGTTACAGCCCCAGCCATTGTGCTTTTATTTTATGGGCCTTTGTGTTTGTAGTTTTGGGGTTAAATTTTTTAAATTGTCGCGGGTGTTTTTTTTTTTCGTTTTATTTCACCAAAAAATTTGGGGGTTTGGGGAAATATATGGGAAAAAAGCCACCATTTCCCCCATTTCTTTAAAACCCTGGCACATAGTTGGTGGGCCCCCCCATAACAGATTTTGCTTTAGGATCAAAAAAGAAATTTAACGGGAAAACCTGTTTTTTTTTTTAAATACTTTCATGATCTCTGCTCGCAGTCAGCAAATTGAAAGTTTCTTGTTAACATCTCCCCAGACCTGCTCACAAAGGTACAGCTTTGTGCAATTATCAGTAAAGTATTAGGTAATCTTTGCTAAGCTAGATGTGGCAAAAGCACACATCTCTAGTTCTTGAACTCCACATTTACAGCTCTTACCTTTGCTAATACGCTGTAATAACTCCAGCAGCTGTGAGAAGTATTATGTCAATACAGGTTTTCATCATCTGAATGTAAAAAAAAAAAAAAAAGAAGAGCATTTTTATTTACGGGACTGAGGGGGAAAAAAACCCAAAAAATGGTGAAAAAACGGGAAAAACAAAGGGTACATGGGAAATTTAAAAAAAACTTTTTCATTTCTGAAATTGTTCCTGCTTTTATTTTATTTTTGGGAAAACCCCCTAAAAAACCATTTCCCCATTTTTTTATACACCCAAAAATTTTTTCTTTTACTGCATTTCATTTTTCTGTTTTTTTTATAGCTGGGGAGGCGGCTGTATTGGGACTAAAATCTCCCCAAAGACAGGTTTTTTGGTTGGTTTTTTCAGCGGGCTTCAGTATTTTCAATCTGCTGAAAAATCGACCTTAACCAGCGCTGTGTAGACTTCAAAAACTGACCGTACCCAGCACTGTGTAGACTTCAATAGAACATTTGTCCCGTAGTCTTCACAGCACAGATTTTTTACTGAGGTTTTCCTAAAACAAAAGCCAACCGTCGGAATATAGAACATGGGTGCGGGAAGTGAAATCGACCGGGGGTCCCCAGCGGGGCCCAGCAAATTTGAAATTGTCGTCAGATTTTGAGCGGCATTTCATATTGCTGTGTGGATCTAGCCTCAGTGGTTACAGAAGAATTTGGGTAAGTTCACACACCCCACAATTACGCCGGGTCTTCGGGAAATGGCCGATTTGGGGTGTACTTCCCCCGATGCCGGGGGGGGGGGGCCGGCAACAGGCCCCAAAACTGTCATTTTTCGCGCGCCGGGGGAAACGCCGGGGAAAAAAGGGCATGTCAATTTTTCTCCCGATCGTATTGTAGGCGCGGGGGGGAGGGAAGGGATTAAACCATAGTTTTTTTTTGGGAAAAAAGTGGAAATACCTTTTTGATTGGGGCGCAGTACGCTCACCCAAAAGTGGCCCCCAAAAGCGCCCCCAAAATAATCCCTTTTTAACCCTTCCCATTAGGGTTTGGTATCTGCTCTGCAATCCCCTGAGCTATTTTTGTGCAGGGGGACAATAAAAGGGGGGGAAAGTATAAAGGGTCGGCACGTCAAAGGCCTGTTTTCACATTTTTTTTTTTTCAGTGAAAACCGTTTCCGAAAAAGTGGCTCCCTATTTGGGGGGGGGCAAACTACCCACGCCTCCCAAAACAAGGGGCCCCATTTAAATTTTGGTTTTGCCTGTGGAGCTGTAAACGCCTCACTTTTCCGACCCGCATTCATAAATGGTCGGTGGGTTTTTGAATGTGGTGGGACCCCCCCAAAAAGGGCCCCCCGATGTTAGGCGCATCGAAATGGCGAAGGTTTCGCCCAAAAAGCGAAATTTCCCGGTTCCCACCCGCGGGGGGCGGGGACAGTGAGGGCAGTATAAAGCCTGAAAAAAGGTTTAAAGCCGATATACATTTTTCCCAAAAATGTTTACGTTCAGGAAACAGAGGAAATGTAGCTTAAGGGTATGTTCACATGGCGTGTTGAGTCTGTTTGAACATACGTTTTCAGATACGTGTTTGGATCCGTCCGTTGGACCCTAAACGGACACAAACACGTATCTAATAATGACATGTCAATTCTTGGTCCGAAAGACGCAGCAGGCACCCCATGCGTTTTAGGGTGCGATCCTTCTGCATCCAAACACGCAGCCGCGTGTTGGATCCGTTTAGGATCAGATCGCCAATGTGTTTTTGGATTCGATTTTGAGATCCATAATCGGATCCAAATCTGAACCAAAAACCGCAGTCCAGCCATGTTAAAATGCTGTCGGATTTTGGACGTCATTTTAACATTGCTGTGTAGACATAGCCTAATCTAAACATCCAAAAAGCTTCTCAATATAGAAGTTTCCTTCAGTGATCCATCCAGTGTAGGGGGAGAGACCCTTTGAATCCCTTGAACTCTTAGGCCTGGTTCACACAGCATATGGCGGCACGTACCTGTGCCACTATACGACTGCTGTAACCCTGTACTTGGAGCCCAGTTATTGCAACTTTTTTACTAGTCTGAAAAAGCATTTGTCCAAGTATATGATATTGTATCCATTGTGGGAATACTTTTTTCAAATATCCATATGGATACCTGCAATGGAGGGACTGAAGTGTAATATAATCTTAGCCTTAAAGGAATTTGTTTGAGAACCTACAGAAATAACAGAACTCTTAAGTTCACACAAGGGATTCAATCTGGATTCAGCGTCAAATTCCTTGTTAAAATCTTTGTGTGATTTGACGGTCATTTGTTTCAATTGCAAACTACAGATTGGATTTTTCACACTACGGATTTCAAATCTGTGGTGCAGAAAAACAAAGAATTGACAATATCTACTGTTTTGTGCGAATACTCCTTGAATCCCACCCCAGCAGGACTTATGTGGGTTAGCCTCACTGATATGGGGCATCCCAACATCCCCATCAGAGGCGCATACCACCTCTGTAAAATAAAAATCTTCACCAAGATGTCACCTCAGATTTCTGCTGATGAAAACTGGAAAAGTCAGACGTGTGATCTGCAATGAAATTTATAGCATTTCTGCATAGAAATCTGTACTTCAAAACCTACACCACTTAGTGCAGATTTCTTCATGGATTTTGTTGCAGATTTTTCTACATTGACGTCAGTGTCTTCTCCCATTGAAATCAATGTAGAAAAATAGAAGACAAAATCTGCACTAATTGGCAGATTTCTCGGTAGAAATAATGTAGATTTAGCTGTGGAGTTCCCAATGTTAAAGGGATTGTCTCACTACATTATTTCATCTTACCTCAGTCCTGTGTTCTTGGTTTCACTTTGAACTCAAGGGCGTGTTTACTGGTTTCTACTAGGCTGCAGTAGAAGCCAGGTCTGCAGTTATAGCAGCCAGTGCTGGCAGCCTATCAGGAGAGATCAAACAGGTTTGTAGCTATAGCGGCGACCTGAGGATCTGATGCAGCCCATACAAGATCAATATTTATAGTGAGACAATCCTTTAACATACCCTTAGTCTGTTAGGTATGGAAAAATATCAGTCAAAAAAGAAGTTTTTTCATAATCCCAAAACATGAATGAGTAAAACAAATACCTTTAGGGGACGTCCCCACGGCACAGGTTTTCAGTCGGATTTACAGATGGTTTTTGGATTTGAAAAGCGACTGTCAACCTTTTACATTGAATTAAATAGAAAATCCGTGCTGTAGTTCATACTGCACGGATTTTCTGCCGGACGTTTTTTACAGTTTTTGGGCGGAACATGAACATGTGAATATGAAGAGGGATGGCTGAATCCGCAAACCATGGACAAAAGCCGTTCCCCTACGTGCAAAAAAAGACAAAAATCTGACAAGTATTTTGTCAATGCCTTGTGAACGCACCCTTACTTTACAAAAGTGAAAAACTGCAGCAAGTCAAATGAATAAAAAAGGGACTAAATCCCAAGAAAATGCTTACGTGTTTTAAACCCTAAAGTTATGCTATTACTAAGAACCTTAGGGTTTGAAACATGTAAGCAGTCTCTTGGACTTTATTCACTTTTTTTCATTTGACTTGCTATAGTTTTTAAAATTTTTGCAAAAATTTTTGAAAACAGCTCACACCCACCACTAGCAGCAGGGATCGGAGTGGGCTCTGATCCCTGCTGTTTAATCCTTTAGATGCTGCAGTGATAGTGGCCATGATATCTAAATGATCTTGTTAACCCTCCTTCCCCGGGATAAGATCATTGAATGCAAAACGTTTGGCATGGGAGTCGGAAGCCTAATGAAGGTTTCTAAAGCTGCCATATTGCTGCTCTTATTACTTCTTAGGAAGTAACAGAAGCACCATCTTGGTACACCCTAAAAGTCCAATCTATTATAATATAATGTCATTTATCTCATACACTGAACACCGTAAAAGAACAATATTTCTAAATGCCAAAATTGCTGAGTTTTTTTGGGTCATTTTACATCCCCAAAAATTTTAATAAAAAGTGATCAAAAAGTTGCATGTACAGTTGAAACCAGAAGTTTACATACACTATATAAAAAGACACATATGACATGAAATCAGAATAAACCTTACCTGTTTTAGGTCAGTTAAGAACCAAATTATTTATATTTGCCAAATGCCAGAATAATGAGAGAGAATTTTTAAGACATTATTATTACTTTCTGCAAAGTCAAAAGTTTACATACATTTCATTAGTCTTTGGTAGCATTGCCCTTAAACTGTATGACTTGGGTCAAAAAAGTCAGGGAAACCTTCTCAAGTTTTCCCCAAAATTTTTGGGAGGAATTTGGCCCATTCCTCCTGAGAAAAAGGTGTAAAGGCATGTTCCACGGTTATTTAAAGGGCCGTATTTCGGTCCGTTTTTTAGCGCCCAAATGCGCCCAATTTTGGGCCGAAAACGGCCCATTCATTATGGTAATTCACAGTTCTATAGAGAAAAAATGGGGTTGCTCCTCTCCCCGCCCGGGAATCCGCGGGCGGGGAGATAATTGACAGTCACTTTCTAGCGGTATTCGCGCGCAGCAGTGTAGTCTACTTGGGCGGCGAAGTGCGGCCCCCTGATTACTTCCCCGCTCCCGGCCCGCCCCGGTCTACAGGGTAATGTCGGGGCGTAATTACGTCCGCAATTAAGCGGTGAACATAGGCATCTCAACTGAGAAAATGTATTGTTTAGATCTCTTTGCTTGCACCTGCTTTTTCAGCTTTGGCCATAAATGTTCAATAGGGCTTGAGATCAGGGCTTTGTGATGGCCACTCCAATGCATTGACTTGGTTATCCTTTTTTTTTTTTTAAACATAATTTTTATTTGGGTTTTCAAATACAAAGCATAACAATATTAAGGGTATCAGACATATAAAAGTAGGTATCAAAATAGTGCAAGTAGTACACGGTTATAGGATACAGAAACAAACGGAGCCTACCAAAAAAGTGACTAAGTTATGATATAACCCTCACAACAATAAGCTACTTACCCCGGTAACACAAGGACAGCCCTTACACTTCCAGAAGTTAAGTCTGTGGAAATAACCCCAACACATATATAACCAAGCCGGGAGATCAAGCCAGCTAAGAAAAAACAAAAATCATAACCTACAGCAAAACAAAAACACACAAAAGTCGGTACTTTAAACATATAAGGTACAAACAGCAGGTGTTTACAGGTCTGGGTGTTCATAATAGAAATGGCACTAAAGGGAGCGAGGGTGGCAAAAGTACAACCAAACTGAATTGCGTAACTAGCACTAATAAAGTGCAAAAGAATACTAGCGAACAAATCTACATGATGCTGTGGGACCAGGACCAAGAGGATGATACTGAAGATAAGAATGGAGACGAAAATAGAAATAGGAGTAGAAGTAAAAATAGAAGTAGGGAGAACCATAGATCCCCCAAGAAATGGGGATGGGGTGGGGAAGAATTTCCTAAGGACCAAAGGATGCGCTAACCTGTAGGCGACCTAGAGTACCTGCTAAACAGGAAGAGAGGTACCAGGGTGTATATAGAAAAGGTAGCATAAGTTTCACAGTGGAATAAAAAAGTTTGATAAAAGTTCCCCATTTTTTAAAGAATTGAGGAGACTGAGAATCTTTTACTCTGATAATATCCAACCTATCCATTGCCATGTGGTGCTTGATTGTTTCGATCACCTCCTGAACTGACTACAGACGCGTGTCCAACCATTTTTTTTTAAATAGACAAAGTTTGGCAGATAAAAAAATCTGAAGAATTGTGATGTGTTCACAATGATTTGGAATATTTTGGTATAGAGTCTGAGATGGGTCTAGCCGCAAATTGGAGCAAAATTTTGTTTTAAGTAAGGTGACTAACTCTTCACAAAATGTTATAGTGTCCCTACATGTCCAGATGCTATGTACAAAAGCAGACTTGGTTATCCTTGAGCCACTTTGTAACCACTTTGGCTTCGGGTCATTTCCATTTGGGAGACCCATTTCCACCCAAGCTTTAACTTTCTGGCTGATGTTGCTTCAGTATTGCCACATAATCTTTTTTTCTTCAATATGCCATCTATTTTGTGAAGTGCACCAGTCCCTCCTGCAGCAAAACATCCCCACAACATGATGCTGCCATCCCCATGTTTAACAGTTGGGATAATGTTCTTAGGCTTCCCAGCTTCTTCCTTTTTCCTCCAAACGTAACAATGGTCATTATAGCCAAACAGTTAAATTTTAGTATCTTCAGACCACAGGACATGTCTCCAAAAATGTAGGTCTTTGTTCCTATGTGCATTTGCAAACATTAATCTGGCTTTTATATGTTTCTTTTGGAGTAATGGCTTCTTCCTGGAAGAGTGGCCTTTCAGCCAATGTTGACACAGTACTCGTTTCACTGGGGATAATGACACAATCTTACCAGCTTCTGCCAGCTTCTTCACAAGGTCTTTTGCTTTTGTTCTTTGGTTGATATGCACATGTCAGACCAAAGCACGTTCATCTCTGAGACACCGAACCTGTCTTTTTCCTGAGTGGTATGATGGCTGGACATTCCCATCTTGTTTGTACAGATAAACGGGGCACCTTCAGGTATCTGGAAATTGCATCCAAGGATGATCCAGACTTGTGTAAGTCTACAATTCTTTTCCTGATATCTTGGCTGATTTCTTTAGACTTTCCCATGATGTTACACACAGAAGCAGTGTGTTTCTGGTGTGAATTAAAATACATACACAGGTGTGTCTTTAATTAACTCAGATGTTGCCAATAAACCAAAGACATGATATCATCATATGGGCTGTCCCAAATTATTATGGCATAGTAATCCTAGTGTATGTAAACTTTGCAGAAAGTAATAAAAACGCCTTAAAAAAAATCTCTCATTATTCTGGCATTTGGCAAATATAAATTATTTTGGTAATCCTAATTGACCTAAAACGGCTAAGGTTTATTCTGATTTCATGTCAGATAATGAGAAAAACATGCATATGTGTATTTTTATATAGTGTATGTAAACTTCTGGTTTCAACTTTATACCAGTGATGCCAATAAAAACTAACCTTCAGCCTGCAAAAAAAACAACTCCTCACCCAGATCTGTAGGTGGAAAAACAAAAAAGTTAGTGGTTGCAGAAAATGGTGCTGCAGCCCAAAGTTAAAAATTAGAGAATGTTTTTATTATATAACATAATGAAAACTCTGCACATTTGGTATCACATGAATCGTACCCGCCTGCAAAATTTAGATAATACATCATTTATATCGAAGAATGAACGTCATAGAAACAACCCCATTCAAAAATTCCCCAATTCCTTTTTTTTTTTTTTTTTTATACGTCCTACACCATTTAGCATTTGTTTGGGTTTCCCAAGTACATTATATGGTATGGTCAATGGCACCATTATAAAATACTTATTGTTATGCAAAAAACAAGCCCTAATACAACTATGTAGATGGGAAAATTAAAATGTAGGTGGGAACAAAAAAACCCCAAAGGCACAGTCATTAAGGGGTTAAAAACTTGTCAGCAATCTTGCACCTGCAGTGGTTAACCAAAAAAGTTTAATATACAGTTTTTTTGTGTGTTTTTTTTAATACCAGCAGGAAAGATCTTATTGTAATGAAACCTGTTAGTTCCTCTTTCCATTGAGCCACAAAGCAGGAAATTATTTTGTGTATGACATCATTTAAACCTCCACCAAACAACATGAACAGTGTTAAAAGGTTTATATTGGTCCTTTTCCTGGGGCTGTTTATCATCTGCAAAAGAAACTGGAATATTTATCAGCTCACATTAGAATAATATGCCTCACCCACACATGATATACCGCATACCCTGTCCTACTGAGTACAGAAACCTCATTCAATAATAAATATTGCTCTTAAAGTGGATGTCAACCTTTAAACACCAACCTCCTGTGTAGACATAAAGATAAGTTACAATTCTGACTCCCTGTAGCCACCACTAGGGGGGCGCTTGGGAAACTTTATGTATTTTGTACACGGTTTGCTTTAAACCCGTAATTTTTTTTTCTTTTTTTTTTATCACATTTAATCTGCCCTTTGGCAAAACAAATTTATATAGTTTTCTGTTGTTTTACTACTTGAAACATTTTCATTTAAATTTGTTTTGCATCAGCATTCTTAACGCTTGGACACCTTCCTGGAGCGTCCTGAGGGTCATGCTTAGCTCTCGGGATCGCTGTTTTGGTAAATGGAATGGCACTTAGGCACAGGACTTCTTCTTTCTGGCCTCAGCCTGTTTTATTCTCAGGCAAAGGAACAAAATAAACAAAATGAAACCATAAGTCGTCTGGCTCCTGACTCTACACACAATGAGTCCCTCTCTAACTGTGATCTGGATCTACTGCCAGCCACCACCAGCACTGTACTCTTAGGCCTCGTTCACACAGCTTATTTCGGACGGATTTGCCGACGGATTGACGATCGTCAATCCGTCGGCAAATCCGTCCAAAATAAGTCACAGCCTATTTTCTATTGATTTCAATAGAAAATACGGCGCGTCGTTCACACGACGCAAAACTCCGTTCCGGATTGCCGCGCGGATTGACGACAGTCCGGACGGAAAAACAATTGACATGTCAATTCTTTCCGGACGGATTCACCACCTACAATGATTGTAGATGGTGAATCCGTCGGGAAATCAGTTACAAATACGTGCCACACTTAGTGGCACTTATTTGCAACTGATTTTCAACTGATTTCAGAACGTATTTACATCGGAAATCCGTTGTAAATACGTTCTGAAATAAGCCGTGTGAACGAGGCCTTATCGTACAGTACAGGCTTCCCTCAAGCCATGTGAAGTAAAAACTTCTCCTTAGCTCCTTTGTTGTTTGCAGCTCTAGGCAGCCGACAACATCCCCCGATCACCTGGAGTACCAAGCTTTTTATAGAACTCCATGAACCTGCCAAAAGCCTGTCCTGAAACATGGGGAGTAGGCACCCACCCAACACTTTGCCTATTCCCAGTAAGAGCCTTCCCGGATCAGCTGAAATAGCCATAATAACTAAAAACGGAAGCCAACCACTTGCTGTGGCTGATGCAACATAAACGAACGGCTCCTACCCCACCAAGGCCAGGTAACCTTGGTGAAATGTAGCTTGCAGGTATCCTGCTTTACTTCACCTAGTGACAGAACCATGTGACCGCATATATATATATATATATATACACACACACACATATATATATATTATATATATATATATAAATATATATATATATATATTGTAATAAACCTAATTTTTTATGGGATGCTGGATATCCTTTCCTTTTAAATAATAAAAACTACAGCTTGCCCCACACAAAAATGGGGTAGGCGTTGATGGTCTTGAAGAATGCCGGAGCAATGCCAGAGCAAAGCAAATTGAAAAGAAAATGTTTATATATTTATTAATGCCACAGCTTGAAAAAAGAGGATATGTAACACATTTCACATCGCAGGACATCCACACAGATCCCCCTGACATGTTTCAGGCCTTAATCATAACCATATTCTTTCTGGTCACATGACAACTGTATATACTATTTAGTAAACAGGAAACACCTACTAGATATACAGGAGTATGAACAGATAAAAAAATATTATACCTATACTAATAATATAGCAAAGAACTGTACCAATAATGCAAAATCAAACCGAGCTTTTTGTTCATGCCTTGAGTCTCTCTGGTAGTTTTTGTTGCTGCTCATGATTATGTGAGATCTAGTCCTAGTAATGCACAGTAGTGATAAGTAGTGGTGTTTGTCCCTGGTGATCTAGTGGTATATAATGAGTGTCACAATCAGATGTCGGATCCGCTCGGTCACTGCAAGAGATGACTCGAACCATGTCAGGATCGGAGTCTAAGGCTATGTTCACACGGCTTAAAATGGGCCGTATTTCGGTCCGTAATTACGCGCCGAAGTGCGCAAATTACGGGCTGAAAACGGCCCAGTCATTACGGTAATCCACAGTTTCATAGAGAACTATGGATTACGTTCTCTCCCGCTCGGCGAATCTGCCAGGCGGGGAGATAGTGACATGTGAATTACCATCGGCGTATACGCGCCGCTGGTAATGCAAGTCTATGGGCCGGCGAAGTGCCGGCCCCCGCTCACTCCCCCGTTCCCACCCTGCCCCCGGCCACATGGCGTAATTATGTCCTGCAGTTAAGCCGTGTGAACATAGCCTAAGGAGTCCACTGGTATTCACCAGAGCCCCCCGCAAGGCAGGTCGGACCTAGCTGGGAGAACTCCCAGGTCGCTAGCCCTGATGTAGCCGCTTGTGTTGACAGCCGATGTGCTAACATAGTAGACAGAGAGCAGGCAGAGGCTTAGTTGGGACAAGGGCAGTAAAGTTAGAGCAGGTGGCAAGCAAAAACGTAACCATGTCACAGGCAGAGAGGTCAGGGCAGGCGGAAAATGGTCCGTAAACGTGAGCCAAGAGTCAAAACCAGGAAACACCATAACCTGAATACAAGGCTAACTGTGGAATAGCAACAAACTAGCACATGTGTCAAGAGGAAATGTCTTAATAAAGGAGGGTGCGATAGGTGATTGGTGGTCAGGGGTATGCTGGCCCTTTAAACCTTAAGAGCCGGCATGCGCGCGTCCTAGAGTATGCGCGCACTGGCCACGAGCAGTGGATGGTAGTAGAGGAGGAACAGGAGCGGGGAGAGGTGAGTACAAGCCGGGACAGGGAAAGCAGACACAAGCACGCCCGTGGTCCAGACTGGGGACCGTGATGTGTATTGTGACATTGAGGTTGCTGTTGGTCTATGATGAGGTATTGTTCTATACTGGGATTTGACCAGACTGGTAAGTTGGGTTAGGGTATGTTCACACGGCGTCTTTTAGACCGTATTTTGGAGCGTAATTGCGCTGCAATAGGCCCTGAAATACGAGCTGTAACTTCCCTGACGCATATTGAGGATAATAGAAGTGAATGGGGCTCCCCTCCTCCCCCGCGCTTTAGAAGTATGTGCTGGTTAATGTGTACTTCTAACACCGGTGTCTTGCGGCGCCCACAGCTACACGCCCCAAGACTCCATGTGAAATCACCCTTAGGAGCCATTTACACGGCCCAGAGCAAATACCGGTTATCCAACCGGTATTTGCCCTGTTTTGGGGCAGTGTACACAGCCACATGGGGACAGCTTTTCTCAGCGGTTTGCGGAGAAAAGCCCTCCCCCTTCGCATTGACCTGTTCATGTTCCACCCGAAAACTGGGCGGAAGAATGAACATGTTCAATGTTTTTCGGACTACCAGCAGTCTAAAAACAGTCCGGAAAATCCGTGCAGTGGGGACCGTAGAGGTCCGTGACAAAGTTTAACAGCCGGTTTGCAGACGGCTTTCAAAACCGAAAACCGTCGGTAAAACCTGCCGTGGGGACAAGGCCTTAGTCTTTTGTCTTTTTAAACACCAGAGCCTTAATTAAAGTCCCTGGGGATCTAGGAGTAAAAATTGGTCACGCTTCTGGAGGTCACTCTCCTTGCTTTACACTCGCATTGCAAAATTGTTCTACTCATAACCTGACCCAAAAGCTTGGGCTTGGAGCTAAACACAGTTTAGATCCTCAGATATAGACTTTGGCATTCAATGTGCAGTTGACTAAACAAAATAAGTTTTATGTATTGTCAGGTGCAAGCCTATATTTATCCCATAATTATGAGCTTAGATGGACACTACCTGGCATAGCTATGGAAATCATTGTGTTTAATCATTGCCTGGAATCCCTGTGTCTCCTCCCAGAGATCTATGGAAAATTTTTACCAAGTAGCAGCTTTTTAATAAGAAACCACAGGCAACCATATCATACAAGTTCTTGTGACCATCCTCCATTGAGCTGCATTCTTTCAGTGTACAGAGATCTATGGAAAATGTAATTTAGTAGCAGCTTTCTAATAAGAAACCACCGGCATAATACACTTCTTGTGACCATCCTGACAGACTTTCAGCTTCCCTTGTGTTCTCTGTAATCTAGTTTCATTTTGCTCTTCACAGAAACTTGGATAGAATCCACCAGGTGAGTGATAAGAGCTGTGACTCAATTTGGAAAAAAATCACTTTGCCACCTGCTGGACAATATTTAAATTGCAATACGGTGTAATGACTAAGGCTATGTCTACACTGCACAGAAAAATGTCAGATTTTTTCTGCGTTTTTAGTTTTCTAAAAACGCTGGAAAAACGACTGAAAACATCTCCCATAGACTCTATTGTAAAACCCTCCTGCTGTCTACACTGAGCTTCTTTTTTCTGCTAGTTTTTTTTACTTGTCGTCTTTTGCAACATGTTCTAAAAAACGCCAGATCAGGGCAGAAAATTTACTACAGGAGTCTATGTAAAGCGCTGGACGTCTTTTGGCGCATTTTTGATGTGCCCTTGTTTGTACCGTTCGTAATAAAATGATCATGCTTTGGTCGCTAACGATTTTTGCACAATTCATATTTTTTTTTCGCTAAAAAGAAGTTTTTTTACGGATTTTGGCATCAGAATCCGTTTTTTATGGATTTTGCCGCTAAAATCCTTTTCTTAACTTTATTCGTGCCAAAATGTGTTATCTTTCTTCTGACTAAAAAAATATGTTTTTTTTACGGATTTTGGCACCAGAATCCGTTTTTAATGGATTTTGGCGCTAGAATCCTTTTCTTAACATATTTTGGCGCTAATGAAGCTCTCTCGCTTCTGGCGCTGAAAATAAGTTTTTTTTTTACGGATTTTAGTGCCAGAAACCGTTTATTTGCGGACTTTGGTGCTAAAATCCTTTTCTTAACTTTATTAGCGCCAAAATATGTTAAAATAAGGATTTAATGCCAAAATCCATAAAAAAACATATTCTGGTGCAAACATCTGTAAAAAAAAAGTATTTTTAGCGTTAGAAGCAAGATAACTTTATTAGCGCCAAAATCCGTACAAATACGTATTTTAGCACCAAAATCCATAAACAAATGGACTTTAGGGACAAAATCCATAAAAAAAGTATTTTGGTGACAAAAGCGAGATAGCTTTATTAGCGCCAAAATCCGTAAAAAAAGTATTATTGATGACAAAAGCGAAATCCGTAAAAATGCAGATCTTAGCACCAAAATCCGTTAAAAAATGGACTTTAGGACCAAAATCCGTAAAAAAACGTAATTTTGGTGACAAACGCTAAATAACTTTATTAGCGTCAAAATCCGTAAAATGACTACAAGATTACATATAAATGCAATGAGGTGCTTTATATCCCCTTTTGTAGGGCGGAGTTACATCAAATGGCTTAATTTATGCATACATTAAAAAACAGGCTTGAAGACAAGCAAATAACGCGTGAAAAAACACGCCAAAAAACGCAAATTGCGGAAAAAAATGTCCGTTTTTCAGATGCTTTTGACAGGCAGTGGACAGAAAACTCAGTTTCATGAACGTTTTTAGTAATTCGTTTTCAGGTCCTTTTTTTGTCCACTGCAGTGTAGAAATAGCCTAAGGGCGACATGTATGATTTCTTGCGCTGATAGACCAGTTCTAAATCGCTTTAAGGTAGTGTAGACTGCGCCAGAATGTATGAACCTGTTCTTCTGCAGGTCATACATACAGGCGCAGTATAGTGCCAATACGACAAGTCTCGCTCAGGCATCACCCTTATCTTGGTTTGGCTGTTGTTCTGCTCCTAGATTTGGCGTCAGAGAATCATAAATGTGTCTAATTCTACAAATGTAGTGTGTCGCCCCAAGAACGGCCCAAATCTTTGCAACGGTAAGCGTCTGCACTTTTTAGTGTGTCAAAGTTTGGAGTGCGACTGTTCATACATCTATAGAACAGGTCTAATTCAGTTTTTTGATGGCAGGAAACTGGCGCAGCCCTGTTCTTACAAGTCAACCTAAGGGCGCGTTCCCACTCCACAGGACAAATACCGGCCGGTTTTGCGCCCGTCCCCATGGCCGCGGGGGGGACGGCTTTTCTCCGCGATGAGCGGAGAACAGCCCTCCCCCCTCCCATTGAGAAGCACAACTTCTGTCGGGAAACCGGACGGAAGATTGTGCTTCTACAATGTTTTGCTGCCGGACCGCCGGCGGCAAAACCGTCTGACGGCAAGACCTGTGCAGTAGGGACTGCTGCACGGGTTTTCCATAGATCACCATTGTGCTCATTTTCGGCCGATTTTTAAAGGGTTTGTAAAAACCGCAAACTGGCTGAAAAACCGGCCGAAAACCCTTGCCGTGGGGACATGCCCTAAGAGGCTAAACAGCATAAATCTCTCCTGTCCAGGCTAATATATCTTACCTACTCAAATACACTGTTATGAGCTCAGAAGAAAATAATTTAATGTAATCAATTTATATAAAAATAAAGATGGTTTATTTGGTAACATAATAGAAAATCCACAGCACCCATGGAGGTGATTCAAGGTGATATTTATATAGAAGTCCAAAATATATACAGGTAACAGCTTGTCAGTGCACAATGATCAAATGTGAATAAGAAATTATTACCTTTGGTGTCTGGATTCGTGACAAAAGATTGCAACGTTTTGGCTATTGTTAGCCTTAATCCTGCAAGTCACAATCAGAAGGTTACACCAAAAAGGAAGAGGTGCCCTGTAAATTAGACAGTATATGGCAATATGCCAATGGGGAGCGCAGGCGTGTGGGTGCTTGCTTGTTATGGAGTAAGGATCCCGGGATTATAAATGTGGTATAGTAAGTTAGGAGACTTCTGGTACGAGTAGTCAGTAAGAGGATGAAGTGTCACGGCTCCTGTGTGCGCTCTTTGATCATTGTGCACTGACCAGCTGCAACCTGTTTTGGACTTCTATATAAATATCACCTTGAATCATCTCTGTGCTGTGGATTTTCTACTTTTATGACTTTGGGACCACAATATCCCTTCCACGTGCACCTATCTCACTTGAGTGCTGGGCACAACCTACTATACATTAGGTAGAATCAGACAGAGATATTGAACACAGTGAGAAATTGATAAACAATGTATTTTTTTCAAAGTTTCAGAACTTTTTAATATTCAATAGTACATTATTTGTAAAATAAGACTGATTGTCTCTCCTTTAATAAATTGTCAGCATTAGCACTACCTTAATCCCTGATTCATGCGAGTGTGTGTGGTGGAGATACAAGCAAGCATAATATAGGGTTGAACTGCAGATTACCCTGTTTGTTTGGTCCCTATAGATATGCAATGCTTACTAATGACATAAGAAAGAAATGAGTGACATCAAAACAGTATTCTCAATTCAGCAAGACCTTGGTACCTAATGGTAAATATTGGGATCAGACTCAAGTGGCCAGGCAATAAATGGAAAGTAGATTGTGAGCCCTTGGAATAGTGACTGAGTAATGTCAAGTATAATATAGTGTTTCAAAATGTGTTGGTGCTATATAAGCAACAAGATGTGTGTGTGTGTATATATATATATATAGATATATATATATATATATATATATATTGTAAGCAACCAGCAGGAAAAATAGTGGATGGAAGGTATGTCCCTAGTATTATGCTGCAAATGGTAAAGAAGTTCCAGGGATGTCAGGGAGGCCGATCCAGTAGGACAGCCCGGTCTTTCCACAGCAGCAGAATGGCAGCAAGAGAACTGCACTAGAGGGGCCACCAAGGAACCGGACCTTGGTGGGGAAAAGTCAGCAGTATAAATAGGTAACCATAGGTTACGCATGTTTGTGTAGTTTTAGTATAACTGCTGTGCAGCTTTATTGGGCTGCTTTTTCTGAACGGCTTTAGCGTGGGTGGGAGGCCGTTCACCCCTCCGGTCCAGGCTTTACCAGTATCCCTGGGCCTTTAAAGCCTGTGCAGGAAGAGACCAAGTGAGAGAGTCAACCTGGGATTGATTAGTGTCAGGAGTCATTTCTCCAGAGGGTGCTGAGCAGGAAGGAACCTGCTACTGAACACCCAACCAGACCGAGGAGGTCTGCTACACAGAGACTTCACCTGCCACACGGTGGAGTATAACAATTGTGCCTTGTTTTTTTTGATGCTGGAAATCTATTATGTTTTGTGCGGCATGTTTGACGGCTGACGTAAGCCAATGACATAAGACTGCCTGTTTGTTTTGCTTCTAAAATAAAACCCTATATTTTTGGTTGCAACCATCCCGCTTGTGCCTACCTCTGTGACCGCTAGTCCCCACAATATATATATATGTATACACACACATATACATGATGTGTGTTAAACACCGGTATCATGGCTACAAGGTAAACAACAGAATAGGCCCTGGTGGCCTAATAATAAATATTGGAGTCATGGACTCAAGATCAACACTAGTATCAAGCCCTTGTGGCCTAGAGGTAAATACTGGAATACATCTGTAAAGGAAATAACCCTCACATCTCAGTCTTACATAAAATTGTGTGTACCCCTTTCAATTATAATTGTCATGTTTTCTTGCTCCACTTTTGTACAGTATGTATACTTATTGCCCTTTTATGATAAAGGTTGATGATGGGCCACGACCAGTGCCACACCCTGCCTGTTGGGCAGATGGAAACTGTTCACTGGCTTCCGCTTGCAGGAAAGATTGTTATGTGTTGCCATGTTGAAGCCGATGGTGATTTTGGCTTACAAACACTGATACAAAATACTGAATAAAATGTTTACTGTCCTCTGCACAGATTTCGGCGCACAATCTGCTTGTCTTCTGAACCGAAATCCACATGGAATTAGCATTCCATTATATTCAATCAACTATGGGTATGATTTGAAATTCCACAGAAAAAAAAGTCACCTCTTGATGTGGTTTATTTATGTGAAACTTTAACAAAAACGAAGTCTATGGATGGGACACGGATAAGCTAATTTGAGAAATTAATGGATACAAAAAAGATTTTTCTATCAGAAAAATCTGTTCTGCGTAGCAGGACTTATACTGTGCTCCTCTATTACTGTCCATGTTGTCATCAATAGGAGCAGCGGGGCAGATTCACAGTATAATTGCAGGTTGGAAATAGATGTGCAGGCTTCTTTTATTTTATTTCTTAGATTGTGTATTTGGAGAAGTGGCTGGCTATATTTTGGCCTTGCACTCTTCCCACTTGACTGCATGAGGCCCTTATAATTATCAGTGTGCATGGAGCCATGCACTGAAGTGCATGACTGCTTTTCCCTACAGAGAGGTGTTCGAGTTCGGGACCCACCTGATATGGCTACCTTGACACGGTAGGTGGGCAAATGCAACTTGAACAAAGTGCGCAATAAACGCCTTTATTTTTTGCATGTATGAAGCATAGCAGTAATGCATTTTAAATGTTCCACTGAATAGTTTATTATTTGTATGGGTGTTAGTGCCGGCAGCATGCTGCTGCATATGGTGTATCAATATTATTATTGGCTTAGGGGATGTTCACACATCATTTTTTTCCTGTTGAAAAAGTCTGACTTTTAAACCGTGGCAGAAATAAGAGGGGAGGAATTTATCTTTGCAGAGACGGGCTTTACTTCTGACTTGGGCACTTTTTAGCCCCATATCGATGGGGCTTATCCGTGTCATGGGACTTATTCGAGCAGAATTCAATTCAAGTATATACATATCCGTTTTTTTCTGTTCCTAACATCATCTTTGGTTTTCTTACCTAAGACCAGTATTTCTCACAATTTGGAGCAATTTGATGCACTCAGATCCTTTATCTCTGTCAAATCCTTTTTCAGAACTATCTAGTAAGGCACACACAATGCTCTTTCATGTATGCCAATTATTTGGTGACAAATGAACCGGAATCCATTAACTATTTAGCTTAATAAATCTTCCCCAATGTGTTTTATTGAGTACGTTTTGGAGTCTGACGTGTGCGCTACAGATTGTGTAAGAGTGCAGCTCACACTATATTATTATCCCTGATTAAGGGAAGTCTGGCTTCTTACAAAGGAAAATATGAAACCATTAATTAGTGTTTGCCCAATGAAAAATACAAAGGCTCCAAATAATAAAGGTAATTCTGATATCCTGAAACTCGCATGAGTCACACAGCAATCAGCCGTAACATTAGAACTATTTCATACTTGCCAACTTTTGAAAGTGGCTTTGAGGGAGAAGCAGAGTTGTAGTGCGCGTACCGCAGCACACCAAGACTTACATAAACTATGCCGCTTTAAAACAAGCCACACCCCCTTGCACAGGCCACACTTAGGGGCTTGGCATCACCCAGGTTTCTTGGACGTTGGATAGCCTATTCAGCATCCAGGAGAGCTGGGAGATACCACCAAAAAGTTGCTGATGTTGCCACCTTGATGGGACATGGTGCCCATCTAGCAGCCATCCACTACTCCATCTATCTGGATCATTTAGGGTTTTACAACAATCATCAGTAAACAAGACTGTTTCAAAATTAGCCTTCATGTACGTGTGAGCCCACTGCAGCCATTTCTGCTTGTGAGCACTGGTTAGGAGTGACCAAATAATAAATTTATGGACCATTGTAAGCCTTTGGAGGATCATACACCTTGAGGTTCACATGACTCCAGAGGCACCAGCAGATTCAAATACCTGTTTGCTGCTTTGTAATGGTTTTCTCTTAATCCGACAAATTTGTCTGGCATAAACCTTCCTAATTCTGCCATTATCTGCACAAACCCATCTATGCTCAAAATCCGCCACAAAACTCTTGACAGTACAATGATAATGCTTACATTTTCGTGAATTTTTTTGACGTTTTATGGCAGTAGAGAGCATCTTTTTCTTTGTCATATTGCTAGAAACCTGTGGCTGCTTAATAATATGGAACATCCTTCTTAAGTAGGTTTCTTTTAAGTGGGCACAACAGGCACACTATGTATCACAGGTGTTACATAGACCTCAATAGAAAATCCAAGCTGTTCCCGATATTATAAAATATTACTGGGCCGCACAGTTGAGAAATATCCCATTATGGTCCTCATTGCTGGCCTATAAGAAATGGATGAAAATGGAAACGTTGTGGGTTGCCCCGGTACATCCAAACTCTTTTTTTATGGAAAACATCCAAGGTTGTGATCAAAGGTTCACTGTTGGGTCCCATGTATCCTATGGTCGGATTTCTCGGCCATAACCTCATTCCTATTTAACATATTTTACCTAGAGGGATGGCTGGCATGAAGCCATGGTTCAATAAGCGTCTTTTTGATTTGCCGATGTTGTGGGTCAAGCTACAATGAAAGTCCTACCCTTTGAGGATTTGAAATCTAGATTTAATTGACCAGATTATTGCCAATATTCTTATATTCAAACTTGTCATATTCACTTGTTTAAAAAAGATAGGGTCTCCACTCCAACGAAATTTGAAATTTTGTGCAAAACTAATGTTTCCTCCAGAGGCCTTATCTCAGATATTTATAGAATTGGTAGATACATGGCATGGGCAAGGAATTGTAACGGCGCTGGTACTGGATCCTCTGGATCACCGCAATCGGTGGTAACGCCCACGCCAGGAAGCGGAGTCTAAGTAGGTCCCGGTATTCACCAGAGCTCGCCGCAAGGCAGGATGGGCTTGCTGCGGTGGGAGTCCTGCCGGTTGCTACCCCTGACGTGACTAGCTTGCAGAGGCAGCCGAGGTGCGGCGAGGTACCAAATCGTAAGACGAAACTCGTAGTCAGGGTCAGACGACAGGTCAGGGCAGGCGGCGTAGATTCATGGTCGAGAAAATGTAGCAAGAAGCAGAAACATGGACAGGACGTGGATGCACAGGAAACGGCTTCCTCTAAAGGCACGTGGCACTGAAGATCCGGCGTGGACATGCTGGAGGTGTAAACCTTATATAGGGCCAGCGAACGGCAATCAACCAATTGCCGGCGCTCTGTCCCTTTAAATTTGAGAGCGCCGGTGCGCGCATTCCTGCTCCATAGAGGAGCCGCAGGGAAGCAGGAGCGCGATCAGGTAAGTTTGCTTGTACAGGGGAGCGAGTGCACCCCTTGTCCCTGAAGCTGGGGGGAACGCAGGGACCCGAGTGTGCCCACAACCGCACCCCCCGGGGCCCGAACATTACCCCCACCCCCTTAGGCCCCCCCTTCCGGGATGGGGGGAACCTAAGCCCCCGGTACGGTCCAAAAATGTTCCCTCCGGCCCCAAGATCTTCCTTGGCCCCAAAACCCCCTTCAGTCGATGGAAAAGTCGTCTCCCTCTGTTAGACTTCGGCCAGGATCCCTTCAGCAAAAACTTTGGGGGTTTCGTTTAGGAGGGGGGGAGGCGACCCCCGGAAACAGGGTTAAACCCGAAGGCTTAAGCAGGGGACAGGAAAGGAATTGGGAATCTGAAAGGTGAGTGGGAGGAGCTATTGCCCGGGTTGAACGTTTAAAACACCTCGAACGGCCCCAGAAACCGGGGGCCCCCAGTTTCAGCTTGAACCAGATGTATTTGGAGACACCACATTTTTGTCTCCGGAGCAAAGGCCCAGAGGGGGTTCCCCTCTTTTGTCCCCGGGGGTTTATGCGGACTGCTGTACATAAAGGGACTGACGAGTCTGCCCCCAGAGGTTGAAATATCCCAAATCATAGACCCCCGGGGGGGACCTCGGGGGAAAGAGGACAAAGGGGAAAGTGATGGGAGGGGATGCCGCCCATAGACACTGAAGGGAAAAGTGCCAGACAGTCCAAGGTTATACAAAGAACTCCGCCCCCAAGGGAGCAATTGGGGCAAACATCCCGACAACCAAACAAAATGGGGCAAATAACGCCTAAGACCTTGTTGACTCTCCCCCCTGGGCCCTTTGAATGCGGGTGGGATGTTTAGGAAAACTGTCACCCTTAACCGGGAGCAGGTGACGCCAAAACCCTTTAAAACAAACTGGGCCCCTCGGTCCGAGACGATGTGCCCTGGCGGGCTGTGCAGACGGAAAAAATTGCATGAAAAATAGGGTGGCCGAGGAGCCCAAGGTAAATCGGGCAAAGGAACAAAAAAGTGACATCTTGAAAAAAAACGATCCAGACTAACCCCAAAACCCGGTGTTGCCCGGGGGTAGGGAGGGGGGTGTAAGTCCATCGCCCAAAGAGTCCACAGTGTACAGGGAGTCGGGAAGGGTTGCAGCAGGCCGACGGAAATGGGCGAAAGGGGTCTTTTTCACGAGCACAAGTGGTACAGGCTTCCACAAATTTAAAAAGTATCTTTGGCAATGTCGGAAACCCGTAGAACCGTAAGATCATTTATACAACCTCCCGGGGTCCAGGATGCCCGCCACCAGAGAGGCAAATGGGCCCCCCTCCCGGAATCTCCCCCAGAAGAGACGGGAGCACATTCGTCTTAAAGGAAAGGAAAAACCCCCTTGGAGGGTTTAAAACCCGGGGCCACGTGGGCAAACGTTCAAAGGGGGTAAGAAAAGTGCTGAGGCAGAGAATTTTCACCCAAAGAGTTTCCGAACACGGTAGAGAGCATTGGCCTTTTATGTTCCCTTCCGGGAGGGGAAATGAAAACCGGAAGTCAAATCAAAAAAGTTTGAGGGACAAGCGAGCTTGATGAGAATTTTAAAGGGGCGGGGCTTTCTGAAGGTATGGAGATTTTGTGGTTGGGGGTACACATCAAAGGGGGTGACCGGGGCTCCCTTCCCGGAGAAAGGGACCAAATTTTCCCCCCAGGGCCCTATTTTAAGGCAAAAAACTCCCCAAACCCCGATTGGGGAAAAGTTCTTCTCAAAAACCGGGGAGAAAGTCTTTGGAGGGAAAAACCCGCAAAATTTAGAATCTTCCCCTTGGGCTCCTTCTGAGTAAAACTGGGCCCCCGCACCCCAAAAGAAGAGGCCCTCAACCCCCCAACGAGGGGGGGGGGAGGTTTTTTTCAGGGCAGGGGGGGTTTAACCGGGGTGGGGGGGCAGAGGCAAAAGGGAGCCTTTAAACTCAAGGGCCATGATCAGAGCCACCAACATAGAAAGTGGGGGAAGGGGAAATGCCGGATTAAAAAATCAAGTTGGGGTGTGTTAATTTTTTTTTTATTTTTCAATTTTTATTTTGTAAAAAATTCCGATATTATTATTCCATAAACATACAGTTAAGTAAAAATAGAAGATCCCAAGCTGTAGTTTTAAACCGGGTTGGGATTTTTTATTTTTCGGATTTTTCTACGGCAGTTTTTGCAAAGGTTTAAAAAAACCGTTGGATTTTCCAAAGCATTTTTTTCATTCCCGTGTAGAAATAGCCTTTGGGTTTTTTTCTCACAAGGGCTGATCGGAAGTTGAATTTTTTAGCCAACCCCAAACAGCGGGCAAAACCTTTTTCCCCTTTAAAAGTGCCCCCAATGCCGACTTTACAGCTAGTTTCCAAAAAATTTTGAAAAGGAAAAAGGGCAAGCCCAATTTTCTTGGGGCCCCGTCCCAAACTTTTTTATGTGCCCGCCCCAAAATGCAAAAAATGGCTTTGGAAAAAGCCCGGTAGGGTGCCCTTTTTTGCCAGGGTAGAAAAACCCCCCCCAACCAGGTTGTGCCCCTTACAGGCAGGTAAAATGCCCCCTTTGTTTCCAGGAAGTGCCCCCATTTTTGTAGCCAGGGAGGGTTTTCCCCTTTAGAAGTTTTAGGTAGTTGCCCCTTTTTAGGGCAGAAAAAGTTTCCCCCTTTGTTTGCCAGGTAGGGGCCCCCTTTGTTACTAGGTTTAAATGGCCCCCCTTGGGTAGCCCGGAAATTGCCCCCCTTTTATAGCCAGGTAAATGGGCCCCCTTGATAGCCAGGTAAATTGCCCCCCTTTGTTTGGCCCCGGGAGTTGCCCCCTTTGATAGCCAGGTAGATGCCCCCCTTTTGAAAAGCAAGGTTTGTGCCCCCTATAACTAATAAAAATAAAAAAATAAAAAAAACCACGTTAAATCCAGGCCTTTTCCCCCAGTCCCGGGACAAACCCCCCCTGCCTGATCAGCTTTTGCGCGGGAGGGGGAGTGGGGGTGCCCGCCCCCGCGCACGCCCCCGCCGCGGGGCCCGTATGTACGCCGCCCCAAACCGGGGCCCGGGTTAAACCCCAAAAAAACCCGGGGGGGGGAGGGGGGGGGAAAAGGGGAAAGATCCCTCCTTCCTTTTCCCTGCAAAGCGGGGACTCCGGGCGGGGGTGAAACGGGGCCCGGGCCGCTTCAAACCCCCCTGTTTTGGGGGCCCAAACGGGGCCAGAGTAGCCCCAACCCGCACTACTTGTCGCCGCGGGCATTTAAAAAAACCCCCGAAAGGCCCCGGCCCGGCAAAGGGGAGGGAAAAAACCAAAATTCCCGCCGGGGAGGGGGGGGGGGAAAGAAACCCCCAAAAAGCGGGCCCCCCCCACCCAAAATTGGGGGAGGTTGGCCCTGTATGTTTACAGACAAAAGTTTTCCCAAAAACTGTTTTTTTTTGAAACACCGAAAAAAATTTAAATTAACCAGGGGCCCAAAAAATTTCCATCGGAAAATTGCCAGGAAATTTTGCCAAAAACCGTGATGACGTTTTGAAGCTCTGGAAATGCTCTGCAAACAGCGCAGAGAAAAACATTTTAAAATAAAGCTGTGGTTTTCCCGACCCATTTTTTTTAGACTAACTTTAACAACCAGGGGCAAAGAAACCAGATTTATCTTTTCACACTGTCTGACCGAGGTGTACTGTACTTTGGTGAGTTTCCCCCGAGTATTAAACCCTTTGAAGCCTCCCTACTTTGGTTTAGTCCCCTGAAGGGGATACCTTAAAGGGCCCCATGTTGAAAATATGTATACAGCTACTAGAAATATATTGTGCATGATAACAGGCAGTGGGTGGCAGATTAGATGCAAGGGGGGACCCCTAAATGGCAGGGGCTTTTAAAAAAAATTTTTTTTTGGGAAAAAAACACAACATTTTTAAGGTGAATGCACAGTGGTTTGATTGGGGTTTTTCCAAAATTTTCCCAAAGAAAAAACTAAAAGGTATGTCCACAGGAAAAGCATCAACAGATCATTTTTGGTGTAGATTTATAACAGAATTTACTGAGGATTTTGGGGTACCCCCCAAAAGGGAAGTCAATGGGGGAAAAATCTGCGCAAATGGAAAAAATTTTCCCCAAAAAGGGAAAATTGACCTATTGCTTATATAAAATTTTGCACTGCGGCCCCCCAGGGCTGACCTAGCAGCTCAATGGGGAAAACGGGGAGAGATTCTTAGCACTGCAGAATTATCAAAAGGAGGGGCAAATTTTCCCTTTTTAAAAATGAAACTTGCTTGGCGATTTCCCCCACAACCCGGTAAAACGGAATTAAAAATAAATGGCATTTTGGACTGAGTCCAAAATACTTTGTGATTGGGTTTAAATTTTTTGTTTTTAATTTTATTCTTTTTTCTGGAAAAATGTTTTTTGTTCCCGCTCTTGGGTAAAATTTCGTTTGCTGAACTTCGCTCGGGAGACAGATTCACCTTTTTATTTTCTACTTGAGAAACAAAATTTTAATTTTTATCTGAGTGTATTTCATGGCAATTGTTTTAATTTTTGTTCTGTTCTTTTTCCCCTGCGTTGGGAAAGTTCTTTCTTTTTGTAAAACTGTTATAATCTCAATAAAAATTATGGTTTAAAAAAAAAAAAATTTTGCACTGCAGGCCATTTTCTTAGCAGAATTTTTTTGCCACAAGAGAATAAAATTTGTAAGATCCCGCACACATGGTCAATACTGTAATCCATTGTGGATTTTCCATGTGCAAATCTGGGCAGATAATCCCCAACAAATCCATCCTGTGCGCATTTACCCTTAATCAAAATGAATTGAACTATGGATACTGCTCATATGTAATATGAATGAGAAGAAGTTGTTTGAGCCACAGCTGAGGAAATGTTTGCTCCTGTGTAGACTTCCAGAGCTCTCCCCTCCACTGAAACTAGGTATGAAGTAACAACCCTTCCACTGCCCTAGACCACCAGGGATACTACCATAAATCTATTAACTATTCCAGCTAATTATGATAGTTACTATGCATGGTGTGGTCCCCGCTCCGGACCTCGGACATGTTTATGTTACCTGCCACTGCTCTGTCACTCACTTCTCCCCGCTCCTGCTCTGTTTATCCTCCTCTGTTCTTTGCCAGTGCACATACCCTACCCATGAGCGCCTTGACTGTTTAAGATTTAAACCTCGTTGCTACCTAAGCTGTCACCATAAATGACAAAGTATAATTATATCAATGGCACTCTGTCTTCAATTTTTTTAGCCTTTATTCTTCACAATCACATTTACATTATACATGCATCATAGATTTAGTTCCGGCAAAATCAAATACAGTATTTACCATACTGGCCGGGAGCACATGCTGCATGTCAGACTGGCATAACTGAATTTATGCCAGAAACTGAATATGAAATTGAACATGGAAATAATACGTTGAAAAAGGTCCTCTAGGGACCGAAACATCCGATTCTACTTGTCTATATATCTATAACAAGGATTTTTGATCAATACTGTATTTGATTATGCTGGAACTAAATCTATGATGCACATATAATGTAAATTGTGATTGTAAAGAATAAAGGATGAAAAATTCAAGACAAAGAGTGCCGTTGATACAATTATACTATTGAGTTAACTTTCGTCATTCAACAGGCGCCTATAATAAGGGAGGTGCTGAAGACATTAATTACATGAACAACAATGTCTGGAGTAGCGACATGGAAGTTCCTCCCTGCCATGTCTATCCCGCCTTGTGGCATTCTCTGGTGAACACCAGTAGACTTCTTAGCGGCCTTCTGGCCGAATCAAGGACAAGCAGACTGGCCGAGATATTCCTAGTACTCTGGGCGATCTTATCGCTCTGGCCTACAGAATCCGTCTGTTTCACTGAGAGACAATTAGAGCTCCGCCAGCAGAGAGTGTCTCGCACCAGTCTTCCAAAAACCTCCACTGCCTCCACCAATGCCTTCTTAGGAGGAACCCATGCAAGTAGAGAGAGGTTATTAATAAGAGGAAGAAAGCACCCATAGACGCAAATAGAATCTCTGTTTGTATTGTGGTGGCAAGAGACATTTCCTGAGAAACTGCCCGGTTTGTCCAGGAAACTCCAGCACCGAGGTTTTGTGGGAGGGTCAATTCTAGGCAAAGATGCATTCTCTTCCATCCTGACTAGGCTGGTTACTCTCTGCTCTCTGTCAGTTTCCAAGTCTCTATTTCCAGGATTTGTGCTCCGCAACAAATGTTATCCACTCGTCTTTGTTTTCTCAATACGTCTACCAGTTACTTGACTAGACAAGCCTCTGATGATTTCTTCTATCAATGTAGGTGTCATAAAGGGCTCTGTTCAGTACTGTACCAAACCACTGACTCTATATGTTGGGGTGTCTCACAAGGAGAAGACTGTGTTCCACATTCTCCCATGCTCCCCTTCAACAGTTCTCCTGGGTCTTCCATGGTTACAGCTTCATGCCACCTCGTCTGGGGCAAGCTCCCAACTCCACTTTCTGGTCTTCCTGTTCCATATCAAGTATTCACGGATGTCTTCTGCAAGAAGAAAGTGAAAACCCTTCTTCCACATCAGCCCTATGATTGCCCTGTTTACCTCATGCCTGGCATGGTGCCTCATCATGGAAAAGTTTACCATCTGTCCATGCCTGAAATCTACTACATGATGGCCTACATCCAAAGAAAATCTGCAGAAAGGCTGCAGTCGCAAGTCATTCTCTCCTACTGGTGCTGGTTTCTTCTTTGTGGAAAAGGAGGACGGTTCTCTTCGCCCTTGTGTTGATTACCATATTGTATCAGTTCTTGTATTGATCAAGAACTTATATCCATTATCCCTGATCTCCGAGCTCTTTGATTGACTTCGTGGGGCCAAGATCTTCACTCAGCTTGATCTATGAGGGGACTACAATTTGATTAGTCTCTGTGATGCATTTGCTTGTCTTAAAGCTGCTTTTGCCACAGCACACATCCTAGTGCAGCCAGAACCAGAAAAACTTTTTTTCTAGAACTGGATGCTTCATCTGTGGGAGCTGGGGCTGTATTAGAAAATGTGTTGACAGACAGACAGCCTAGGTAATCTCTTAAAATGCCAATAGGTAGTTAGTTTTCAATCAGAAGACTCCTAAGGGCAAGACTGTCACTTGCAGTTTCTGCTCAAAAACCTTCTGCCCAGCAGGAAGGAATTGTTCTATTGGGGACCATGAACTGCTGGCCATTAAATGGGCATTAGCGGAATGGCACCATTTACTAGAAGGGGCGTGTCATCCTGTGAATATCTACACAAACTATAAAATTCCTCTATCTACAGACTGCACAGCGGTAAATCCTTGATGAGATAGAGGTTCCCTCTTCTCCCGATTTTGACTTCCTGTAGCACTTTAAACCTGCAGAGAAAACTGTGAAAGCAGATGCCCTCTCCCATTACTTGGGTACTTTGGGATTGGACTCTAAACCACAGCACATAATTTCCCTGGAACATCTGGTCTCCGCTGCTCCCATGTAGTGCTGCATGCCATCGTCTGGCCCCCGGGCTTTGGCTATGCCCACTTTCTTACCAGTTCATGCTGTGGTCTGGGAGCTGGTCCTCACTTGTGCCCGCTCCACTATTCGCCTGTCCCCACTCCACATTTAGCCTGGCTGGCTCCCTTGCGGACGTTTTCCTCGGCTGGCTGCTATTGTTTCTGATGCACCTCCTTCTGCCACTAGGGAGTGATTTAAAGAGCCAGCGTATGCCAATACATCTCCCCCTCTCCAATCATCTCTGTACATGGGGCTTTTAGGGACATCTATCCCAGCAATATTTGCTCAGTTAATGTTGTCATTCCTTAGTGCCGTTCCACTCCTGTGTGGTTTGCCTTACTGTTGCCGAATTTTCCTGCTACATCCCTGACTCTGCCTTGCCTGCCTTCCCTGACCTATTGCTCGTTCCCTGACTATTTTCATACTTCTTGGCTCATCGACTGTCAACGTTGGGTGGGGTGACCTAGAGGGTCTTCCTGCAGCAAAGACCAACTGGCCTTGTGGTGGACTCTGGTGAAGACCGGCAGTCAATTAGACTCCACCTCTGGTGTAGGTTATGCCAGTCGTCCAAAGGACCAAGCGGATCCACCTCCTGTCTTCTGTGCCAGATCATGACAGTACAACTAGGACATGGATCCCACCAACGTTCCTCTTCCCGACACGCAAGACCTCGCCATGGAAGCTCTGCGCCAGGGCGCCTGTCAAGGGCAACAGTTTCAGATGCCGAGAAACATAGCAGCTCAACTCCCAGAGCCTGCTCTTGCTCCGGTTCCTGTACCAGTTGCTGTTCTGCTCCCAAATATTTCTAGCAGCTCTTTCCTGCACCTACTGTTACTTCCTCGTTACAGAAGAGACCCAAATGCCTGCCGGGTCTAAATCAATGTACAAAACACTACTGGTCCACCAGTTCTCCTTGGGCCAAGTAAAAGTAGTGTTCATTATCTCTCTGCTCTCCGGCAAAGCTCTAGCCTGGATCACTCCCCATGTCGGCCTACATTAATCAAAATCGAGAACAGGGTTTTATAAGCAAGGCGTCCTCCCCTGCAGGAGCTAGGTTCTTCTTTGTTGAGAAAAAGAACGGTTCTTTTCAGGGCTACATTGACTACAGGAGTCTCAACAAGATAATTAGAAAGAACTGTTACCTGCTACCACTGATATCAGAACTTTTTGACAGGATCCTACAGTCTTCTCCAAGTTGGACCTCCAAGGGCCTATAATTTTGTCTGCAGTAGACAAAGGGATTAATGGAAGACTATTTTCAATAAACGAGATGGCCACTTGAATAATCACAGAATATCTTGTGATGCCGTTTGGACTCTACAATGCCCCCACAGTCTTTCAGGAATTTGTAAATGACATTTTTTGAGATCTACTGTATGACTGTGTCCTTGTCTACCTGGACGATATTCTAATATTCTCGCCAGATTTGGGGTCTCAATGTGTCTGTTATCCAGGTCCTAGTCTGCCTCCGTGAGAATCGACTTTACGCCAAGCTTATAAAGTGTCTCCCTGAGGGCCCCAGCTTACCATTCTTAGGCTACATAATCTCTGCCCAAGGACTCCAAATGGACTCCGATAAGCAGACGGCCATGCTAAACTGGCCACGTCCTGTAGACCTCAGAGTGATCCACCAGTTCATAGGCTTTGCGAACTGCTACAGACAATTCATCCCATGCATCTCTACCCTGGTAGCACCTATAGTCTCCCATACGAAGAAGGGCAGGAATCCTCAAAGCAGAAGAAGCCTTCTCTCAACTGAAGTTCCCTTTCGCCTCAGCCACAGTGATCAACCACCCAGATCCAGAAAAGCACTTTTACCTCCAAAAAGTTGATGCCTCTTCATTTTGGCAGATGCTATTCTCTCTCAAAAAAAATGGAAAGGACAGATTTGATACATGAAGCTTCTTCTCAAGGAACTTCTCTCCTGCTAAAAGAAACTAGTCCATCGGAGATCGAGAGTTGCCGACCATCAAGTTGGTTCATCCAGTAACGATTTATACTGATCACAAAATTCTTGTTTATTTCTAAACCGCTCAGCGCCTAAACCCTTGTCAAACAACAACATATAATCAGCACTCTACAAACGCTAATAGAAAGTTAAAGGGAATATATAGGAACTATTTTAAAATACAATTCTGCTACTTTTTGGATACATGAAAATTTGAGGTTCTCAGCGGACATTTTCATCAACATAGTGAGTGCCTATCCACAGCAACAAAGTGACCTCAGTTCAGATGGGAATATACACTTACATCTGACCTCACTTGGTACCCTCTCAGGTCTCCATACTTTCAGGGAATGAAGGTCGCAGCTACTCACTACTCTGACTAAAGATAGTCTATGTAGATGGACAGAGTTTACAACCAAAATGGAGGCTGCCACTCCCTCATGCAAACAATACAAAATAAAAATTGATCAGCTCATCCTAAACAATTTTAAAGAAAATTATGTAGGTGCATGCTGGCGTGCATATAGTGCAAACAGCATATCAGCAGCACTGCTAAGATAAACTACTCTATTGGAGATCGTGAGTTGCTAGCCATCAAGGTGGCTCTGGAGGAGAGGCAACATCTCCTGAAAGGGGCGATGCACCCTATAACAATTTATATTGATCACAAAAATCTTGTGCATCTCCAAACCACTTTGCACCTAAATCCTCATCAAGCCCACTGGTCCTTGTTCTTTTGCCGCTTCAACTTCTGCCTTCACTTTCGACCAACAAGAATGTTAAAACAGATGCGCTATTTCGGGCCTCAGATGTCTCAGATTCTATAACAGACCCAAAGCATACTATACCCCCTGAATGCCTCATCAATACTGCACCTGTAAAGTTATGTAAAATTCCTCCAGGGAAGACGTATGTGCGTCCTGCATTAAGGAGACAGATGCTGTCCTGGGACCATGCCTCCCGTGCCACCGGTCACTCTGGTGTCTGCAAATCCATCAACCTGGTCTCTCGGCACTACTGGTGGCCAACTGGTGCAGGATGTTAAGGATTGTTTGTCCTAACTCAACCCGTAACAAAAGCTCCCATCTGATTGCTTGCCTTCTGCAACCCCTACCAGTGCCTGAAACTCCCTGGACCCATATCTCCATGACTAGAAATAATCACCCTCCTAACCCCTGGGCTCTTCATCACGTCCAGGCACTGCCGCCCAGAATTCGGTTATCCTGTCACCATCCTCAAGCATCAGACCCAGTGCATTGGTCTTTTGACCTAAAGAAGAGTTGACGGTAAGTATTGTAAGACATTAGTGGTCATCCAAACATTAGACTGTCCAGGCAACCGTTAGCTTTTTGGATTGTTGTCTTTTCGTAAGACACATTATGTTACACCAATATATGTCACTCTGATAATAGGATAGATTCCAAACTGGCTTCAGCCAGCTTTATTTTTCAAGTAGGTCAGTGAACAAAAAACCCCCCATAAATCCTAGGTTGCCTGGCCTCTAACTAGACACAGAAATTCCTGCTTACTGCCCAGCACCACAAACAGCAGTATTCACACCGGTAGGCTTACTCAGGTCTGCAACACCTGTTTTTCTCAAGCCTGGGAGCAAGAGTCCTATCCACAGCCGAGCAATTGCCCTCGTCTAAAGAGCTCACGCATTTTATAAGAGCTCTCCCAGGTGTTGCCTAATGCAAGGCTACCATCAGTAATTTCAGGGCATTATACTGTCAAGGCATATGGGCTCCCCTGTCTATTATCAGTTCCTATCTTGTACCATATAATTGGACCGCTTTTGGATCAGAGCCCATAACAGGAGATCCTGATGGCATCCGACTGCCCAATAACTGAAAATTGGTGGGGAAGCACCATGGGTCAGAATCCCAAGTCTTACTAACACACAGCATTAAGAAACCATTTATCTGCTGTATGCAAGTATTAGATGGTCATAAAGCTTCTAACCACTACTACAGTCTAGTATAGTTTAGTCAGAAATTAGGGTAACTTGTCTCCTTATACTTGCAGGCCATGTCATCAGACACAGTATTCCTATAGCAATTTGAGTACACACGAGATGGGAAGCAAATGAAGACTCTTTGGCCTCTACTGGTATGGATCTGGGGTACTTTGCCCTTTGCTCCAAAAACATTCTTAATGCATAGAGTAAATGGGCATTGCAGTAGTGGCAGAACGTAATGAGGAAGCAATAACCAAAGCTGACGTGTCGTTCTATGTCTGGACCTTTTATCTGAACATTTTGTTTGGATTCCACTTAATGCTAGAATAGTTTGAGAACCATGATAAGGAGTTCAAGGTGTTGCTCTGGACTCTATATACCTCAGATCTTAGTCCAATGTAGCATCTGGGCGATGTGCTGGAAAAACTCAGATCCAAATTCTGTTTGCAAGGAAACACTAACACATATTCAAAATACTAAATATAGACACACCTAAAAATAACAGATCCGTCAACAGCAGCTTGCTGACAGTTTCTAGTTAAAACAGATTTGTTTTCAAACAAGATAAAATATAAACATAAATGCTGCTGGTGATTAGGATTGTGTTAAACTTGTTGTCAGGAAGCTTTTTTATCTGAGTCTCTTAGAAAGTTAAAAAAATCCTCAAATTCGGTAATCTCGGTTTAGGTTCGCTCTATTTTGCACAGCTGTCCTGCAGGCCACTTGCCCCCTCTGAAACACAGCAAAAAGGCCATACTTACAGCTTAACGGCTGAAGTGAAGACTAAGCCAAGTAGTAGGCAACACTGGCCCCTATGCTACTTGGGAAAGATTAATATGTGCAGCTAATTGCTGAGCAGTAGCTCACACGCCCCTCCACTAGGGGGACAATTAGATGATAAAAAACTGCACATTAAATTGATACCTATTCACATCAGTATGCATAAAAAACACAGTATAATACAAGGGGTGATAACACAAATACAAAAATACCGATAAGACAACCACTCACATGCCTTCTATGTATGAGGGGCGTGGTTGCTGGTATTATAATTGCATATAGATAAGGCAATACAAAAAAGGGTACCATTAATGCAGATACGTGTGGTGCACCATGCTGGCTTACAGCGTACTACGCCATTACGATTCGATTGAGCGGGCTGCCCAGCACTTTTTGGGTGTCCAACACAAAATTACAGCTCCCCCTGCTCCCTAGAAAATATCAAATACGAGATATTAGTTGATACAGTGGCCACGGTACGCAAGGTCGCAAGCCCCGGCAAGGCTCCTGGTTTCTTGCGAGTCCCTACACTAACAATTTACAGAAAAATCACAGAAAAAATGTGACATTATTTACTCACAAACACAGCAAAATGGTCATACTTACTGCTCAATGGCTGAACTGAAGACTAAGCCCAGTAGGAGGCAACACAAGCCCTGTGCTACTTGGGAAAGATAATTAGGTGCAGCTAATTGCCGAGCAGTAGCTCACACACCCCTCCACTAGGGGGACAATTAGATGATAAAAAACTGCACATTACATTGATACCTATTCACACCAGTATGCAGAAAAGCCACAGTATAAAACATGGGGAGATTGCACAAATGTCTCCTCTGCATTGCTACAGTGACACCTGCATGGTAAGACATTTTAATCAGATGTGTTGGAGATGTGATTGACCACAATTATGAATAACATTGTTAGTGGGGTTATTCAAATGACCTATGAGGGAGCATGGACATAACAGAGGGTGGTCCCCAGATCAGGACCTTCTTTATAAGTCAGAACAGAGAATGCATTGTATTATATGGTCGACTATTCATCTAGCTGCTGTAGGGGAAGCGTTTAGCTGGCCGTGGCTTCTCCTGCCAAAATCCGCTGTTTGCTGAGATAGGCAGAGGGTGTTGGGAGTACTATTAGCAGCTTTCATTAGAAGGAGTTGTCTCCAGTGGGGCAAACCCTTTAACACTGAGTTTTAAAATAAGTAAAAATGCTGCATGATTCAGGATAATTGTCTCCAGCACGTGATAAATACATAACCGCCAACAAGCAACAAGTCATGAACTTTCTTGCATTACAATTATTTTAAGGTCTATAACCAACACTCCCATAGACAAAACACTAGATGGAGCTATAAGCAGTTATAAGGAGCTGAAAATCTGGCGACACACGGAAAAATGTGTTATCTGTGCAAATGGTTGGTGTTGCCAGGTAACAGGCTAAAAAAGTAAAGTTCATGAAAATTGTAAAAGTTTGTCTATCATGTTTCTCTCATTTTAAAAGAGTGAACATAAAGGGCCACATGTATGAAAACTGTCTAGGTCTAAAACTCACTTTGCTGCCCATAGCAAACAATCAGAGCGCCCCTCTCATTTCATATAATGCTCTGGAAAAATTAGAGGGGCGCTCTGATTGGTGGCTATAGACAACAAAGAAAGTTTTAGACCTAGACACTTTTCATACATGCGGCCCAAAGTATGTTCCTAAGTAAATTGCGACAGGGGCATGATGAACGGGGGAAATTTTTTTGTAAAAAAAAAAAAAAAAAATTTTTTTTTCTTTATTAATTGTAAAACCTTTTTGTTTTTTTTTTTAGAGTTTTGGCAATAAAAAAAAAAAAAAAATAGAATTAAAAAATGAAAGCACCTTGAATTAATGCTGTTGAACTTGGAATATAAAAAAAGAAAGCTAAAATGCTGAAAAGACAATACAACCAAGTCTTATCTATCACTACAATGTTCAAAGTAACCCCTTTGGTGACATCCCCAAATGCTGGGCGGTGTCAGGTGTGTCCCCAGCATTTTTCAGATATGACCCCCCTTTTTCAGTCATGTTTTTGGTTCGGGTTTTTTGGGATTTGTGTTTTCCCTGATCCCTTGATGTAGCAATACATGATTGCAATAGGATTTAGGGTAGAGCTTATTGGTTTTTTAAAATTTTTTTAATTTTAAATTCTTTTTTGTTATATTAATCTTAAATACATTTATGGAGAAGTTTTTTTTGAGTTTTATTAATTTTTTATTTTGTAATTTATTAGGGAATTTTAAAATTTAATTTAATGTTATATTTTTTAATAATTACTTAAACTACTGTTTTTTTTTAGTAAAAATTTGGGAATAAGGGACATTTTTTGCCCTAATGGCAATTAATTCCATTAAATATTGAAGCCACATTGAATAGGTCTTCTGTTCAAAACAGTAACGTGCCTAATTTTTTGGATAGCCAATTCTTTTGTAATATTAAAAATGTGGGCGACCCCCCCCAGAATTTCCCAATTTTGGGTTTTACAAAGTGTGGGGCCAGGTGCCAATGCGCCAAACTGTTCATTCAATGCGCCACACATTGGGAAATTAGGCCCACTAATCACCTTTTGGCCTTTAACGCCGAAAAATTAAAAAAAGACCCTTCAAAATGTCGCCAAAGTTGAAAGTTTAAAGGGGTTTTTCGTTTCATCTTTTTTGGGAGCCATTTTACTGGTTTTTAAAGGAGAGCTTAGAAAATGTATGTGGAATTCATTCTGTGTGAGCGGGGGGGGGGGGAAGGGGGAGAGGGAGGGGATTCTCAGTGTCAGAGACTAAGGAAACCTGGAAGTGAAAAGCTAAGTGTAATTTATAGTGTATATCTAATTTCTCCTCTCTCTACATCTTTGTATTGAATGGGGGTTTGAAAACTGGGGGAGATGGGGGATTTTTTTTTTTCTCTCCACTACGTGATAATCCCGCAGATTATTACACCCCTTTACCTTAAGTTTTTAGAACAAACTATACCTTTATCTGTTGTGTTTACATGAGACTGCACAAGATCTCTCTTCTGCGAGAAAAAACCCCCCCTTTATCGCTGGCAGTGAACAGCGCAAACCCGCAACATATGTCAAAATACCCTGTTTTCGTCAGTGAACGCTCTCTCCCCTCCCTATCCCCTTTTTCTCCCCTTCGATATAGCCGTTGCCCATCTCCTCTTTTTAATCCTTTTTTCCTGCACGCCCAAAAAGAGCGGTCCCCTCAGAGCATGGCGGAATGCGCGCTCCCGTGAATACGACCGGGGGCCGACCAGGATGAAAAAGTTACCACGCGGAAGCCTTTCACGAAGGGCGGAAACCGAGCACTAGGCCCGTGTTTACAAAGCGATCATAGGATCCCGTGAAAAAGCTTTGCAAATGAAAATCCAATTCAAAGTTGTTTTTTTTTTACGTCCCCTTATTCTGAACACCATTTAATGTAATGAGAAAACCCCTTTAATGGGGCATTAAAGAAGAGTTATCCTGTTTACAATTGACATTAAACACTTGCTCACAGAATGGAATTTCACACAGATTATGTTGTGGTATCTGCACGTATTCTACACCGAATCCGCATGACATTATAAAAGTGGGAATACGTGCTGTAGTACATCTAGAATGTATCTAATCCATGTTCAAAGCTGCTGCAAAATCTGCCACATAAAAAGTGAAAATCCGCAGCAGAGGTCTGAGGATATTGCCTCTGATTTCCACCAATGAAACCTTAACTGGATTGTCCACCTCCTGTGGAATCATACCAACAGCTCTTGGAGCCCAAGTAAAATAATAAAAAAAAAAACCTTACACTCAACTTTCTCTGCTCCTCAGTTCTAGTTCTACGTCTTCCCAGTCTTCTGCTGACACTTCTGAAGGGGAACTTCACTGCTGCTACCGCTGTTGGCTGCTGCGGTCATGTTCAGAAGTGAACAGCTGTGAACTGTGATGGTGGAGGCACGTGACCACTGCAGCCAAACAGAAGACCAGGAAAGTTCGGGGCTTGAACAGAGGGCTAGAGGTAGGGGAGTATAAGTTGTCTTTATTTCACTGGGGCCCCAAGGGCTGTTGGTATACTTTTTATAGACCTGGTTTATATCTGTCTCAGAGTATCTATTTCAAATCTCTGTTGCAGATTCCATCAAGACAATAGACACCAAGATGGAAACCCAGCAGACCTTATTGCAGCCAGTGGAGTCTGTAAGGTGACGTTTATGTCCAGCGTAAAACAGATCCAATTCCATCTTTGCAACCGAGCCTCCAAAAGGAATCTCTGATGCAGAAATGAAATTGGCCTTAAACATATAACTTGTTTGTTCCTGTAAAGAAATATACTACTTTTTTTTTTTTTAAAGATTTTTTAATGTAATGTATAAGGGGACACAATTGCATCAGCTATAGCTCTGCATTCACCCTACCAACAGATGTTATAAAACAGGATATAATAAAGATTAAACATTGTATAAAATCAAAATCTATATTCCAATCTCTTGTTAAGAATATATACAGTGTGTTTTAGGCTGAACCTTTGTTATTTTTTTGTTTTTCACTTCAGTTTTCATTTCAGTTACAAATTTATGCTCTTATGAACCTATGGTTTACATATTGCATAGTATAGTTTATAATTTAAGATTATGCAGTTTAAATGACATAATTATAGGAAATTGAAATAGAATTGTTTTCTTATAATCAGCTAAAAAATACTATAACTTGAAGAAGATTTACCAGAAAAGTGAGTGTGCTCAGTTATATTTGGAACTCCCATAGAAATGAATGGGGAGACGGCAGCAAGCGCCACCCTCCCCATTCTGTGAGATTGTCAGCTTGTAGCTCACACTTGCAGTGCTAAAAAGAGCTCATGGTTAAACCCCTTCAACACACAAACCTGGAACCTATATTAGATCTGGAACTGTTGTGATCCGACAAGATGTGATTTTCCCGTATTAATGTCAGTAGAAACAAAATTGTAAAAGTAATTACACAGTTGATGTAAATAGACCACATTTTTGCGCTTCTTATTCCAGTGACATCAATGACAAAAATAAAGTAAGGAATTGTGACAAGGAAATAGTTCAACTATAAATCAACCAGCCATAGCTATGCCTGTAGTGACAAAAATGGTCTATTGGTTGGCGAAGTTATTGCTAGTGCAAAGGGGTTAGCATGGTGGTAGCAAAAAATGGCAGCCCCCTACCCCCATAACACTGACAGCTTTATGTTACAATATAACAGCAACAGGCAGCATTCTCCAACAAAAAGGTAGCCTATCTCCCCTTAAATAACAGCCAAATGTTTAAAAGGGGGGTTTCTAAAACAAAGATTGTTTTCACATGTAGGGAACATGAATGAAGGAATTTTCCCAAAAAATTTTTTCTTTTTCATTTTTTTTTTTTGTTGAGGAGTACAGATGATTTTATCCCTTCGACGGGCCCCGGGTTTCTTTAGTTACTGACCTACTTTGCTTGTTCTCCCCTGCTGTTTGTCTTATCTGATAGCAGGGAGTGAGGTCATCATACAGTCACAAGTGTGTGTTATCTGATGTTTCAGACAAAAGAATAATTTTTTTTACTTTAGCTTCAAGTTCTTGGACCTTTTAGAAGGAGATTTATCGAATCTAGCTAATTTGCAAAGTCTGGTTAAAAGGGCGACATGTATGAATTCGGGACGTCGGGGGCGCACGTTTTCGAGCGCTCGAACGTAAAGCGCGCCTCATGTATGTCGGCCCGGGGGGCGAAAGGGGTGGCGCTCCCCTTTTCCTATTGGGGGTTTGGGGGGGGTTTGTAAAGGGGCCCTCTGCAAAAACCCCCCCCGCCGTGTGTGAGGCGCGTGGGGGGACTTAGGGCAGTGCGGGACTGCGCCTAACACGTATTCGATTCGAGACAGGCGGAAAACAGCGAGAAATCATTAAACATGTTTGTGAAAAGCAAAAAGAGTTGTCTGTCAAAAAAATGAATGAATGAATAAAGTGAAAAAACAAAGCTGTTAAAAGCGAAAAATGTCGTGAAAAAGGGATCTCAAAAAATTAAAGGGAAAATTATAAATGCTCAAGAAAAAAATCTCAGCCTCACTCCGTGAGCATGGAGTAGATAAAGATTATTAGGTGTAAAACATTTCGAAAAGAGCTCAAACCTTCTAAAAAAAAATACATAAAAAACAAAAAATCAAAAACGGCGCAACACCCAGGAATTTGGGATATAGAAAATTGCCGGGAAATACATAATTTAAAAATTCTGTAAAGCTCTTCTCATGGGTCGGCAGCCAATCAGAATAGGAGCGACAGTGAACCATTATACCTAGGGAGAAGTATTGACCAATCAAATGAAAAGGCGGACAGTTCAAAATACAGTAAAAAAGGCAGAAAAGAGCTGATTTGGTTGACTAGCGGGGGCTTGGCTATCCCAGCCAATCGGAGTGCGAGCTATTTTGTCCCATTGTAGTCAAGGGAGAAAATCGGCAAATGAAACTCGGCTCTCAGCGCCGTGCGGCATGGAGTATGAATTAAAAAAATCGTTTATTAGGTGAAAAAACATTCTCTGTAAAAAGAGCTAAAATCTTCTATAAACATACATCACTCAAACCCACTAAAAACGCGTTTGTCGCCGAGACCGGCACTACATCAGGAATTGGATATAGAGAATTGCCGGGGAAAAATACAGAAATTTCAAATTCTTTAAGCTCTTCTCATTGGTCGGCTAAACCAACCAATCAAAAATAGGAGCTACGGGAAAACCATTATAACCTATGGAGTAGTATTGACCAATCAAATAAAAAGGGAGGACAGTTCAAAATATAGTAAAAAAGGCAGAAAAGAGCTGATTGGTTGAGACCAGGCGGCAGATATGAATCCACCAATCATATGTATTTGCGTCTATTTGAGTGGAGCAAGAAGGGCGCGATAGAAGGGCGCCCTAAAATTATTACTGTCTATGGGAAATATTCTAGTACTGTGATTGGTTGGGGGGGGGGGGAGGGGCTCTCCTGCTTAACCAATCAGCGGGTGGGGCTACTACTTATCTCACAGAGTTTCTATGGGGAAAAGAAATTGCAGAGCGAACTCTGTTTGTGATTGGCTAAGTTAAAAGAGGCGCGGTTATTTTGGGCCAATGGGAGAGCGAGCGACGCTCTTATGGGTTTTCTAATGAATCTATAAAAAAACTGTACAGGCCGAAATCAAATGTTAAGACTCACGAAGTTGAAACCGATCTCTATATAAAAATAAACAATAATATGGGGGTAACGAAATAAACAAATAATATAAATTCAATGAGTTATTTTTATTTCTTTATTTTCGTTAGCCAATGATCAATAATATGGGTGTAACGAAAATTGCTGTGGTGAGACAACCCCTTAGTGACCGCCATATTTTCCAGTATTACATGGACATCCACATTGTTCCCATGTGATTGACAGCACGGTGCTCATATTAGCCACATTGGCCGTTGCTCCTGAAAAAACAATTCCCTAAAAAGAGAGACAGCCACTTCCCCTCAAAAAAATCCTAAAAAAGAGAGACAACCACTGCTGCCCCACAAAAAAATTGCTAAAAAGAAACAGCCACTACCCCCATCCCCCCAAAAAAAAACACAATTCTCTAAAAGAGGTGATAGTCACTAATTGTCCATAAGAGTGGCAGATATCGTTTTCTTATATAACAATGCCACCCACTAGGCCACAATACATCTTATAAATCCAGCTAGTGCTCAGATGTACAACTTAGTGGTGCCCTACACCCACCTCTTTGCCAGTTATCCTTGCATTTTTTTCAGTAAATTAATCCTTCTGATCCATTGATTTCTTAGAATATTCAGAACACGGATGAATTTACTTAAATTCCTGGTCAAATAGAGGACAGCCTGAGGAAGCCTCCTTTGCACAAGAAAATAGCTTCCGCTAAACTCTCTATTCTTACACTGTAGTTACAAACTCGGTTATTTAGGACATTGTGTTATCATTTTAAGGTGCATCACATCTTATCCATATGGTTTTTCTTATATTTTGTGCACCCACCTCCTCCCAACACCATTGACATCTATAGAGTAAGTTGCTAGGAAAAAATGTATGGCAAAGTAACTATTTCAGAACTGTGCAATGTGGGATTAATTCCCTTCAGTGGTTCTCAGTTAAAGAAAAGTCAGTCGCAGACAAAAGTATTCAAAGATCATATTTATTTAACACTTTATCACATACAGTGGCATTTTTCATGGTGTGGTGGCTCTTTTGACTAAATGTTGCTGGAAATACAACATTAAAAGAGGATTAATTATATATAAACTATTTCAGATCCATGTTCTCTTCACACAAACCTCTTCCAGGTTTCTGTTCACATAGATCTACAGCAGTCCTACACTTCCTACCACCTCTGAGGCAACTGACTATTTGTTGCCAAGACCCTGCTGAGTCCTCAACATAGCCTCCCACCAAAATACTACCTTCAAGGGCGATCCCTCTTTTGGAGTTACTAGGTCTTTCTAAGTCATGCCTCAAGATCTTTTCTAAACATTCCTAGGAGGGTAGTCTTGATTTGTTGGACCTTATGTCAATATCCCTTCTCCACCTCACTATGAAAATCATGTTACATTCCAAGCTATCAAGGCCACATTTCAGGGACATTTATAAGCCTGAAGAGCAACCAGACTTCAGTGTGGCTATCTATGGGCCCACAAAGACAATGGTCTCCTCACCCCCGTAAACAAGAATCACAACAGCCTTACCAGTGTTTGAATACACTACCACTCGGCCCTTACAGGTTCCCCGTAATGGGACGATAATCCCTACTCAGCCAACCCTTTAGAAACCAACCACTCCCAGTGACTCAACTAGCTCACCACCTCCTCTGATACTCATTAATAGCCCACTTGACACAGTACTCTAACTACTTTCTCTTCAGAGGCGAGCTGCAAACTTAACAGTTGAACCTTTTGCAAAGCTCAACACATGTCAAGTTTGACAGCCTCCAGACCCCACTACTACTAGTGGGCAAGCCGTCTCTAAGATTCATCGTCACCAGTGGCTTAATGTAACAATGCTGGTTGGCACAAGACAACAGAACTGGACTCCACTTTTAGCAATCGCCTAACAGTGGCTCCCACCACTAGATACTACTAGGATTTAAGTAAAGTTGAATGGTAGCCAACAAGCAGGCCCCTTTAAAATATATGTATGTATCACATACAAAACTATAGAACTATAGAAACACCATGCATTAACACATTCTGGGTAAAAAGCTGAAACTGCCTTTAAGTGTCCCTGAATCTTCATGTAGATCGTACCCAAACACTGACTAACACCAAACACCACTGGTCCTCTCTGTCCCTGCAACTAACCCTAAAGATATCCCTGAGCTACAGCTGACTCTGACACAAACAGAAGGACTCGAGGAACCACAGACAAACTTTGGCAAAACTGAGAAAGGGCTAAGAAACACAAGAACTACAAGGAATAACCAAACTTACTAACTAACAAGACTAGGCAGAACAAGATATACATGGATAACCAAGGCCTCTAGATAACTTGATTCTGAATCTATAGCAGATTACAGGACACAGTCTCCCAGGATAGAACAATATACTCTGTATTATGCTGCCAAATCCAGATAACTTTATAGCAACTCCTAACTTTAATGAGTGCATGCTGTGCAGCATGGTCAGCTGGTCTGCCAAGTTGTTTAAGATGTTTCCATAGCAACTGCCAAACATGTAATCTAATATGAAGACAAATAAAAAATTGTAGTAGGATTACTGCCATTCATAACACTTAGTAGGCACAGGTCTTGTAGCACAAAATAGCATTATGATGTATGGGCTCAGGCCTAATCTCTATAGGCACAGGCCACCAGTAAACTCCATTAGCACCATTTAAAGGGAACCTGTCACATAGGTTATGCCCCCCTTGCTGAGGACAGCCCAAGCTAGTGTCAGACCTGCTGTTTCCAGCGCTGTATCCCTTAGTCTGTAAGATGCAGCAGTTTTAGAGCATTTAATGCTCAAATCTTATTCATGAGCAGGTGTTAGCCCCACCCACCAAAGGCTAGCCACGCCCACCTGGCAGTTATTTGTAAGGGGGGAGAGTTTTCTTGCATGTCCTGTTTCGGATATTGAACTCTCGGACGGATGTAGTGTATGCTGTGATCCACCAGTTGGCTACTGTTGCTATGTTTCACTAAGAAAGGCAAGTTGTGCTATAAAAGAATAAAGAAAATTGAATAAGTAATTCTGGATGCTCAGCCCATAGACAGATTGCAAGAAGTTGCTGAGGGGGAAAAGCGAACTGAACAAGAATGGGGACTGTTACCAGAGCACAGATGAATGCCTGGCTCGTGAGTGCAAGGGACTGCACTCGAAAAGCCCGGCAGAAGTGTAAGAGGGGAGAGTTTCCCTTTAAATAGCACTGTCACTGTACTTCTTTAATTCAAAGTGTGTGTGGATTTGTTGTCATGTCCCTCTCTTGTCTGTGTTCCCCTACTCTATTGTGATGTCTCTATATACCTGTTTGTCTTGTCTGCATATTGTACTTATTGGACTACAGCGCAACCAAACTTGATGGGAGCTTTGAACCTTGTTGGGTCTTGCTTACTATTCCTCCTCCTCCTGATTGGTAAGCCAGCGAATCAGGAGTAGGGAGGCGTGGCAAGGGCGGTCTCAGCTGCCGTTTGGTCGGGAGACACAGGGAAGTCAGTTGAACAGCAGAAAAAGGCAAGACACCATTGAAGAGTGATTAAGAAAAACAGGAGGACAGGAAAAGAAAGAAAACTCAAAGGAAGTGGAAAAATGCAGTTTTCTTACATGTCCTGTTTCAGATATTGAACTCTATTGCAGAGACTCTCGGACGGATGTAGTGTATGCTGTGATCCACCAGTTGGCTACTGTTGCTATGTTTCACTAAGAAAGGCAAGTTGTGCTATAAAAGAATAAAGAAAATTGAATAAGTAATTCTGGTGTTCAATCCTTGTCCATATATTTTACATATTCATCTATTTCTACTTATTCAAAGTAATAGGTTAGTCAGTTGTGAGGTGGGTGGGGCTAGCCTCAGGTGGGTGGGGGCATGAAAAACAGACTCTTTTTATGACTTTTCTGGCTGAGTAATGTATTAAATACTCTAAAACTACAGAATCTTACAGAATAAGGGATACAGCGTTGGAAACAGCAGGTCTGACACAGGCTTGTGCTGTCCTCAGCAAGGGGGGCATAAATTAGGTGACAGGTTCTCTTAAAGGGTTGTCCACACAATGACAATCCTCACCACATGTCCTCTTTCCAGCATCAGACTCTTCCAGAGCCTATGCAGGTAGGCCTATTATGACAGCCCAGAAGACCATCATTGCTGCTGTCAGCCACAGCAGTTCAACATGACAGCACCTTTCGGCTAGAAGTCCTGCATTAAAACAGTCAACACTATACAGTATAGAGCCCATGTGCAGAAGATGAGAGGTCTTTCAGATACATGGGGAGGGGGATTTGTGAAATGTGTTCAGTCACTCTTTTGATGGAAAAAAAAGTTAAACATTTTTCTTTTATTCTGCTGTATCCTGTTGTCTTGCCTGTCAGTTACCTGCCTGGGACCAGCTACCAGTCTTCAGTTAACCAGGTTGCTGTTCTTGTAAGTCTGTTCTGCCATTGTACCTGCTTGATACCTGCCTGGACTCTGTCACCTGCACTTCAGCTGCCACCGTGATTAGCCACGTCAGGGGTAGTGACCTGGGGGTTTCCTTCAGCGAAATTCGTTCTGGCCTTGCGGGGGCCCCTTAGACTCCGCTCTTTGGTGTGGCCTGCTATATTATCATCTACGCTCGTAGTGGCCCTAAGGATCCACACCAGCGACCCGACATCCACGGTGTCAGTGCATTAGTGCAGGGCTGTACTAATAGCATTATGGGCCCTTAGGCAAAATAATGCATTGGGCCCTGTTCAAGCATATGACATCACACCAGGCCAAACCTCTATCTACCCAAAAATATGACGCCACATCAGGCCACACTTCTAACCACCCTTGAGCACCTAATCATGCCCAGTTTCATCCAGCAGACCACCGTCAAAACAGTGGCTGTTTTTAATCAGAACAGAGTAATACTAGGACCCTCATGCCCTCAAAAGTATGAAGGCCTGGAAAGCACTTAGAGAGTCTGTATACCGTAGGTCTTAACTGAGAAAACCTTGCCACTGGTGGATGGGTCCCCAGCATTTTGATCAAAAATGTGTCCTGAGAGCTTCAAACTTTCACATATACTACAGACAGCAGAAATAATTCATATATTCAACATTTATCTATTTCTTGGTGTCCAATGTGCGGGTTCATTTTTTTACTGTTTAAAAACAGGGGAGTTGTTGGGTCTATAATTCAGGCCCCACACAGGCGGGCCCTGAACACGGTTGTTTACACAGACAGCTCTGGGGGCCCCAGGCCCCAAGCTACTGGCACCGTTCCCTTTAGCTCTGTCGGGTGAGCACCGCCGCAATCAAAGGGTTAAAGCACCGGGGTTGCGGGGGTTTTTCCCCGCCCTGCCCGGTGCTCGCGGGGGATGCCTGGATCAACAGCCCCGATCCCCAATTGCGCCCCCGGGGGCGCCCAAACCCGGGTGTCTGCAGCGCGTCAAAACGTCCGCGACGAACCCCGCACCAGCCCGTCTAAATGGGCGGGGGGGTCTTTAAGGAGTTAAAAAAATTTAGCATGAATTTTTTCTATGTATATAACCCTCTAAACGTTGATTATACTGTTACCAATAACACTACTATACATGAAGAAAATATCACCATACTCTGCAGGGTTGTAACTTTGGTTCAAAAAGTGGGGGGACCAATTTTCCCTCTCGCCCCCTATCTTCCTATCCCTCCCCCTTCACTCGTCCCCCTTTCACTTCCCCCCCCTTCCCCTCTTCCCCTCCTCCCCCTGCGGAAGGGCCCCCTCTAACCAAACCCCTAACCTAACCCCTCAACATTACACCATACACCAAGATTACATAACACTGCCCCCAGAGTTTTAATTATACACGACCCCAGAATCTTACACTGTACCCCAAGTTTACTTTACCCCACTTACCCAGAGATTCTTTACAAAACATACACGATAATTACGTTACACATCATACACCAGAGATTACTTTACCACTGTACCCCAGAGATTTTTTTACTAAAGGGAAACCCCAGAGATTATTTTACACTGTACACTAGAGATTACATTACACACTGTACCCTAGTGATTACATTACACACCATACACGAGAGATTACATTACACATCATACACCAGAGATTACATTGCACTGGACCCCAGAGATTACATTACACATTATGCCCCAGAGATTACATTACACATTATGCCCCAGAGATTACATTACACTGTACCCCAGAGATTACATTACTCAAAAAACAAACAAGCAATTTTTTTCAGCTCCCCCCTTCCCCAGCGGCAGTCTTCCAGTTCAGAGACACACTTGGGGTTGGATTAGCCCATCCTCACATCCCCCCCGGCGAGCCGCCCCCTAGGCTAAATCATCCAGCAAAATAGAAACCTCAATCAAAGGTCAATCTTCAAATGGCTTTTATTCCATACTATTCACAAGTTTACAGGAAAGTGCAGCATAACAGATGTGCGCGACGCGTTTCAGACCTTGCCCGGGTCCCTTATCAAAGCATGACTAAGCTCACAAAAAAAAACAATATATCCAAAAAGTTAAAACCCAAACAAAAAGGGGATCACGTATCATAGGGTGGTCCACTAATTTTAACTCATGCACGTCCATACTTTAAAAAATGTGCAGCATTAAACAGAAAGGCAAAGAAACATGTTAAGCAATTAAACCCCTTTCTATTTTAAAAAAAAATAAAATATCTAGTAATGTTCCAAAATGTTTAGATCCATTATGTTTTTTTACTATCTATCAGTTTTATAGTTTCAAAAAATTCAACATTTTTTTTTGAATGAAAAAAAATCCATTTGTGTCATGAAAAAAATATACAATACTAAACTCTTCCGTTTTATAGCCTAAAATTATCATTTTTTTTCAATAAAAATTTCAGGATTCATTTCTACGATTTAAACCTTTAGGGGAACCTAGTACAGATTCCATAATCCAAAAGGCTTTACGTAGCCTAACTTTTTGTTTCCCCTTCCCCCCTCGTATAGGTTTTTGTACCTTTTTTTTATTACCCGCATTTAAAAGAACCACCGATCCCACATGCACTTTAATAAAATGAGTCTGAACCTGAAAGTGTACCTGTCTTTCTGTTTCCCCTTAGATGTTCTAAACCCTTGTTTCAATCTAGGATTGTTGCCTATAAAACTTTTTACTTCCCAACGCAAAATGAATAGACCAAAAGGGGCTGTACCAAAATTTTGTATATTTCTTCATTACTTTATTCTTTACTATCTTCACTATTTTTAAATTGATGATTTTTTAAAATTAATCTCACATATTACAGCGGTTTTTCCCGGGGTAACACCCTGCCAATTCTAGCCATGTGTTTCAGGCTCCTACTAGTGAAGGTACTTGGTGAAATATAAATTGGGGCTAAAGTTTTCCCTTTTCTTGCCACACACTAACCCCTTTACCCACTATTTCTTAAAAAATAGTCCCTGTTAAGTTTTGGAGATTTTTAAAAAAATTTTCTTCACCATACATATTTTTTTTAAAATATTGTGGGGGGAAAAAAAATTTTTTTTTATATTTGGTCAAACTCTTTTTTTTTCTAACAAAGAGTTTGTGTTACAGTGTTTACCCAAAAAAAACCTTTCAAAAGATGGACGGGATAACCCTGTTCACCAATTCTCAAAACAACACCTTCTTTTCAAGGAAGTCTTTATCATCAGAACGGGAAACCGGGGCCCTATGTATTCCCCAATGGGATTCCGCATAAAATTGTTTAGGATGGCTACTAGATGCATGTAATAGAGTATTACCACAATTGGGCTTTCTAAAGAGTTTGGTTACAACCTGCCTGGGGTTTCGTATCCCCTTAAAATTCAAAACCAAAAATGAGATTCCTAGTTGTAGTATGGGAAATTTTCAGGTTACATTTATTGTCATTTATTACCCAATGAAAAACGGGTATGGACTTACATCGCGACCCCATACCACAACGGTCTCGATATAACGTCCATACCACAATAAGCCATCGCCAAAGGGTTGTCCGCCCATATAGTACACGATGTTTCCCCCCAGCCATAAAAAATTGGCTATGGTGGGAGATGCTGTAGACCCCATTGGGGCTCCCACTAATTGCAAGAAAAAACTATCAGACTTAAAGAAATTGTTTGTTAGTAAAAAGTCCACACCCATAGAAGAAAATTTTTTACCACGAAAAGCGTTTTCCCCAAATTTTTCAAGAAAAATTCAGTAACTGTAAGTGCTAGCTCATGTGGAATGCTCGAATATAGGTTTGCCACATCCCAGCTCAACCCCATGTATGTAGAAGACCACCGAAAGTCCCTAAAAGCCCTTAATTATCATCATTCTCTGGGAGGGCACAAGATGTCTTTTTGAGGGGTTTGTTGGGCAGCTAACAAGAAAAAGGTATCATTTTACTTTTAAATCAGGAAGTGTTTACCTTTTTCCCGGATGTTTCCCTTTTATTAAAGATCTGAATGGGAATATTTAAAAAAGAAATGTAAGAAAACCCCAGCAAAAAACGTTTGCTACCTGGAAAAGTTACCTCCTTACCCTGTAAGAGAGGAAACCAAAAGGTAATTTCTGAGAGTTAAGAGAAACTGTCCAG
>JAODAL010025386.1:0-58729 GCA_025379985.1 Phyllomedusa bahiana
TTCCCCTTTTTCAAGTAAATAAAAAAAGACCATGACACTACAAAGTTTGAATAGAGAGTTTTATTAGTGGAGTCAGTTTTAGTATGTTTGAGAATTAAATCAATACTTTGATCCATAAAACACTAAATAGCCAAATTAATTTCAATGTGTTTTTTCCCCCGTGCACCTTACAGTCGCTGGCTGATGAGACACAATTTAAAATACGTATGGACAGTACAAATAAAAATATATAAAATCTAACTGCATCTCATCACAAGCAACCACTCCCTGAAATAAATAAGGCAGGACACAGTAATTAACAGGAGGTTGCGCTCTTCAGATATGCGACCAAGTCTTCTCTCTCTGTCTTACTCTTGATACCAGCAAACACCATCTTTGTGCCGGGGATGTACTTCTTAGGGTTGTGCAGATATTCCATCAGGGTAGCCTCATTCCAGGTAATGCCTGTAGACAACAGTCAACAATAAGTAACAACTTAAAGGGGATCTTTACAATTAGAAAACATAGCAGCTTTCATCCATGTGTTGCATCAGGTATTCCAGCTCAGCTCTACTGTAGTTTAAGACACAGAGCTGCAAAACCACTGGTGTGAAAGAAAGCCATGTTTTCTCCAAATCCTGGTACTCCCTTTAACTACATGATCTCAGCACTGGTAGCAGATTCATAAGGATGCAAAACTTCATAATGAAGGGTCGAAGTATTTTCCATCTATACCTCCAACAGAATGCTCTGACCACATGAGTGCAAGATCTTTACTGGACAGTCTGGTGGCTCAGTGGATAGCACTGGAGTCAGTTCCCACAAGGACATCTGCAAGGAGTTTGTATGGGCTTCCTCCACATCATTTAAGCTGGAGTTTAGTCTGAGCTCCAATAGGAACAGTGATCAACATGTATGATAATTTTTGTACAATATAACAGCACCACCCAAATGAATAAAATACTATGTGCCCCTAAAGGAAAGTGTAACCCTATAGTCTGATATACAAGGAAGCTAGTAACAGTATCGTCCCCTTTCAACATGTGTGTGGGGGGAGGGGATGCACTAGGAACTCTTCAGGCACAGACCTAGCATATACTGCAATATAAGAGCATTGGAGGAGTAGGAAAACTTGGGGTAAGGGAATAATTTTAAGAGCTTGGCTCCACAAGACCCTTTTGCCACTATCATTATGTAAGGACTCATGAGAGCCAATCTACACACAGCACTAGATCTCTGCACAGGACCACTTACCCTTATTTTTGTTTGCATCCGTGTAACTGAAGCCTACTGCTTGACCAGTCTTGCGCCCATACATGCCATACAGGTTGGGTCCAACCTTGTGCTTGCCTCCTTTCTCAACTGTGTGGCATTGGGCACATTTCAGGACAAAGATCTTCTTTCCCTTTTCAACATCTCCCATTGTTAGATTCTAGGAAGGAAAAACAAAAAGACTCAAGATTAGATAAGAGGTCACAATACAGCCCAGCATATAAAGGACCTCTATGAGGTAAAGGGACAATCAAACCCCCCCCCCCCCCCCCACCCAAAGAGTGCAAGTAACAAGCCCTGGTGACCTCAGTGACCTTTTAGGGTCATTACAGGGATAGAAAGCACAAAGTAAAACAAATTTCCAAAAGGAATAAACTGGTAGCACAGGGGGAACAGTACACAGATAACCAAGCATCATCTACACTCAGGACATAGTTACAGGGGGTGCAGAGGTAGCAGGCTCTAACGGGGCATGAAATCAGAGGGACCCAAAGGCTCTCTGACCACATACAGCACCAAATGGAAGTGATATAATGTAGGTGGGGGCCCTTTAATAGATTTTGGATGGGGCCAAGGAGCTTTAGGGTTTAAAGCAAAGGCGAGATGACTTTAGATCATTGGATTGTATAACTAGACCCAGCCAGGGGGCCGCACTCACCATCACTTCCACTGCTTATCACCCCAAGCCTCGATAAGAGGAATAACCTCAGAGACCACCCTTAATGGACAAGAAGCAGAGGTCACTACACGTACAGGGCCCGCGAAGAAGCATCTCCAAGGTCATGACATACACTCCACCCCAGCAGCTATAATGCGCCATTAGTGATGAGACTAGCAGCCCGCGGTGGCCACCTCTTACCGTACAGCCGGCACAGCACCTCCCGCAGCTCCTCACTGGTTCACACACTCCCCGCTCTACACCCAAGGACACGCTGTACAAGTCTTTGTAACCGGTGTCCGCGCAACGCAGCTTACGTTTTACTACTGACGTAAGCACGAACTCCGCCCATAACGTGCTCGGCTCATCCAATCTACGCACAGAGTTTAGCTCTTAGGAGTGAACGTCAATCTAGCAGGGTAGGTTGAGCAGGACGCGGCTGAAGGAGAGTCACAGAGCCCCGCCCCCTGGCGTATAGTTACGAAAGCGAAGCCGGCGCCCGGTGACGTCAATGGGGGCGGGCTCTCTTCTGAAGAAGTGGTGATGCAGAGCGCCCTGAGGAGCTCTTTACTGCGCATGTGCGCGATTACATGTCTTCATATTCAGCTCTTATTAGGTATAAAGAAGAAATTGTCTGCTTATAAAGAGCTGACACCACGAGCAGGCGCGGGCTCTTCCATTGTAGTCAGGCTTTCTTGAGATAAACAGGCTTGTCAGTAACCAGGTTGCCCAATTTTCACACTGATAAATTGACATAGTGTGGATTTTTTACTCAGCGGCCTGTGAATTCTGTCGTGAAAAGTGCACGGTTACATATTTACCTAGTAAAGATGAAAAAACAACAGACGTCCATCCAGTTCAGCCTATTGTGCTACAGTGTTGATCCAGAGGAAGGCAAAAACTCCCATGAGACAGGAGCCAATTGTCCTCATTTTAGGGAAAAAATTCCTTTCAGACTCCAATCAGAAAAAATCCCTGAATCAATGACCCTTTTCCAGAATCCTACAACTATATTGAAGAATAATGAACGGCACCGAGAGGGTGTGATAAACGCGTAGGATTGTTCTAACATATATTTTATCATTTTTGTACCTTCAAATAAACTGTCACAGAACATTCATGTGTCAGTTGTTTTATATATATATATATATATATATATATATAATAATAATACATTTTTTATTTTTTAATGTTTTAAAACTAGTGTATCCTATTTGCGGTATATACCGTTATTTTTCACTTAAAAAGTGTCGCATTACAGAGGCACTGATCGTGCCAAAGTTCGGAGTGCACTGTTCATACATTCATTTTGGCTCAAAGTACACCAGAAAACTGGCGCAGCCCTGTTCGTACATGTCGCCCTATATGTTTTCTTGACAAAATTTTCCATGTTAATTTTTGCCTTGCCCATCATGCCTTATCCAACTAAGCAGATTTAATGGTTACAGACTAAATTAATGCTTTCTCCCTCCTCTATTAAGATTCACTGTAGAATACTGCATTGTGTCATTCGCTTGACTGGAGATATGGACAACACAGGACAGACACAACAGTATTTCGATCAATATATTTTGAGTACACCCCTCACATTTTTGTTAAAATTGTATTATTATCTTATATATCTTGCCCACCGTGCTGCAGCTCATTTTCAGGGTGTTGTCAATCTTATAACCTATTCCATCTTTATGTACAGCAACAATTCTTTGTTTCAGATCCTCAGAGAGTTCTTTGCCATGAGGTGCCATGTTAAACTTCCAGTGACCAGAGTGTGAGAGCGATAACAACAAATTTAACACACCCGCTCTCCATTTACACCTTGTAGCACCAAGGAGTCAAATGACACTGTGGAGAGAAAATGGCAAATTGTGCACAATTTGTTCACTTTTGCTTAGGGTTTACTCACTTTTGTTGCCAGCAGTTTAGACATTGATGGCTCTGTGTTGAGTTATTTTGAGGGCACACCAAATGTATAGTCATACAAGCTTTACACTGACTAATTTATATTGTGCCAAAGTATCATGTCTTCAGTGTTGTCCCATGAAAAGATATAATACAATATTTACTATAATGTGAGGGGTGTACTCACTTTTATGAGGTACTGTAGGTTCACTGTACAAATATTTGTACTTAAATATGTAGGACTAGTGTAGATAAAATCTAAATGCAACAAACATCCAGGTTGCATAAAAGTACCTTCTAATTAGTTGTTGTAGGTAAGGGATTGTTATGGTGTTAGCTGGAAACATGGAGCATGTCATTGTATTCATATAATTCTCCCTACCCTCCAAGAGCCATTCTTTTTTATTTTTTGTCTATAAAGATGTATGAGGATTTTTTATTTTTTTTTGCAGGAGAAGATGAACTTTATAATGGTACAATTTACTGTACCCTATAATGAGGTGAGAAACCCAAAAAAAATCTTCGTGGAGTGTGAAAGTGAAAAAAATTGCAATTGCGCCATTTCTGGGAGTTTTATGGAGTTCACTATGCGGTATAAAAGAGATGTTATCTTTATAGGTTGTTATGATTCCAATTTTCATTATATTTTCCATCAGTAGACCGGGGTGGTTGCTTGTTTTTTGAAGGCTGAAGTGTAGCTTTTTTAATTTCATTTTGGGATACATTCAGATTTTGCAATTGTTTTTGGGACACAAAGTGACCAAAAAATGCAATTTTGGGATTGGGTATTTTTTTTTTTATTGTTTACTGAACGGGATAAATAATATATTTTAATAGACTGGACTTTTTCAATTATGTATCACGGGCTGAGGGTCGCAGCCGCATCCGTGCCCCTCTGGCGAGCGGTGCCATGACCCGCCTCCTAAGGTGCGCGCGCACTGCCACTGTTAAATTTAAAGGGCCAGCGCACCGGTCGCTTCCCCTTTTTAAGCCTGCCCCTTCCTGATCCCCTTGCTGGATCTTTAGTGCCATTGCCTATAGAGAAAGCGTTTCCTGAGTCTTGTCCATTATACTGTGTACCGTACCATTTGCCTCCATCTCTCGACCACGAGCCATTGCCGCCTGTTACGACCTTACCGCCTGTCTTCGACTACGTCCTTGCCTTACGATTCTGTACCACGCTACACCTCAGCTGCCACCGCAAGCAAGTCATGTCAGGGGTAGCGACCTGGTAGACTCCCGCCGCAGCAAGTCCATCCCACTTTGCGTCGGGCTCTGGTGAATACCGGGACCTACTTAGCTTCTGCTCCCTGGCGTGGCCCCTACAATTGCTTGCGGTGGTCCACAGTAAGATCCGGCCATGGATCCCGCCAAGGTGCCTCTGCCGACCGACACTGACCTTACCACCGTCGTGGCTCAGCAAGCACAGCAGATCCCTCAGCAAGCGCAGCAACTCAGCCACCTCACTGTCATGATGCAGCAGTTCCTGGCCACCCAGCAGCAGCACCCCGCTCCTGTGGCTCCCGCTGCTTCTACGGTTCCTGCCTTGTCTGCTGGTCCAAGGCTCCGTCTGTCGATGCCATCAAAATTTGTTGGGGTCTCTAAAGCCTGCAGGGGCTTTATCACCCAATGCTTTCTGCATATCGAACTTTGTGGTCAGTCTTCTTTCCGGGAAAGTCCTGGCCTGGGCAACCCCCCTCTGTGACAGAGACGACCCGGTCAGGGCCAACCTCGCCACATTTCTTTCCGAGTTCCGCAGCGGATGTGAGGAACCTGCCCAGGCTTTGTTAAATCTGTGTCAAGGAGACTTCCGTAGGCGACTATGCGGTACAGTTCCGCACCCTGGCCTCTGAGTTATCGTGGAATGATGCGGCAATGGCCGCCACCTTCAAGAAGGGCCTCACCAGCCAGATCAAGGATGCCCTATCCCCCCGTGATCTCCCTTCTTCCCTGAGTGACCTTATCTCCCTGGCCACACAAATTGACATTCGTTTCTCGGAACGGCGAGAGGAGCTCTGTCAGGAGCGTGAACCAGCTAGGGCTCGTCGTTTCCCTCATCTAGCTCCTGTATTCCAAAGACCGCTACAAGTGTCCTTCCTGCCTGCTGCCGAGGAGGCCATGCAAGTGGAGAGAGCCCTCCTGACCTCAAAGGAGCTGTCTCTACGACGTGAGGAAAACCTATGTCTCTATTGTGCCAGTCCTGAACACTTCTGGCTGCCCGATTCGTCCTCAGCGTCCGGGAAACGCACACACCTAGGCTACGTGGGAGAGGCGTTCCTAGCAGGGCTGTGGAGTCGGAGTCGTGGAGTCGGAGTCGGTGGCTATTTTGCAGGAGTCGGAGTCGTCATAAAAGGGACCGACTCCGACTCCCAAAATATATAATAAGTCGGTCCAGTTAGTTCGATGCAAAGAGCAAGAGGAATTGGCTCCGGCCAGTGCTGCTGCTCCCATATCTTCAGCCTCATTACATGAGGAGTGTAACTGATGACATGGAGCAGGCAAAGCGCTGCCCCAGGGAAAAAGATTCTGTTCCCATGGCAAACAGATTTCAGCAAAATGTTTCACTTGCTTTCCAAGAAGTAGAAGATCAACCATTCATCAAAACTGACTGTGGCTGAGGCAATTCCTTTATACCCTGGCATTGTTAGAGATGTTGCCCCTGTGGTCACCACTTTGCCCCCAACCCAAGTTAGTGTAGAGAGGCCGTTCTCTAGCCTGAAAATAATGAGATCAGATGTGAGGTCATGTATGCAGGATCTGATGGAGGCAATACTATTTCTCAGAACAAATTCAGACTCCACAAATGTTCCTGCAGTGTTTTGCAGATTTACAATTTTGTTGTGTCCTAAAGTCATATCCAATAAATATATTTGACACTGACAAGCAAAATAACAATGGTTTGAACTTGTGACTTTCAGGCTCCATATCTCACTATCCACTACAGCTTTGTACATGAGGCTACTGTAATTTTATATAGTCATCTTAAATCTTATACATAAATTTGACTTGCAAGTATTTAGCATCTGCTTAGTTATAGTTTTGCTCCTAAAAATCAAAGTGTTAATTTTTATTATTTTGTTAGTATTTGTGAAATCCACCTTTGGTTTTCAATACTGCCTGAATCCTTCTGGGCTCTGAATCAGATTCAAGCATGTCTTGACCAAAATCTGATCCCAGGTCTCTTCTACACATTCCCAATGTTGGTGCAGACTGGACTTGGATACAAATACAGCTTTTTCTTCAACTCTACCCACAAGTGTTCAAAAGATCAAAACATTGTTACCCTTTTGTTTGTCAGTGTCTGTTCTTCCTAAATAGCTTGATTATTGTATCATAATGTGATAAACAGCCTGATGTTACCATTTTACTACAGTAAAGTTATCACTTAAACATGCGCCATGTATGAGGGAGTCAGGAGTCGGAGTCAGGAGTCGGAGTCGGAGGTTTGGGAAATTGAGGAGTCGGAGTCGGGGTTTCGGCTTGCCGATTCCACAGCCCTGGTTCCTAGGTGAGAGCAAGCCCTCTCCTTGTTTGACCATGCCCGTCCTTGTTGGGTCCGGATCGGAAATCCGGTTTCAAGCTTCTGCCTTCTTGGACTCCGGGTCGCCTGGAAATTTCGTGGATGTTGCCTTGGTGTCTAAATATAACCTCCCTGTGGTCCACCTGGAGAAACCTCTAGCCATCTCCTCTGTCAGTGGGGAGATCCTCCGTGATCTGGTTCGGTTCTGTACCAAAAATCGCTCCTGGGGGCCAAGATATTTACTAAATTGATTCTGCGGGGGGCTTCGTGATTTGGATTCGGATTCGTGGAGGAGACGAATGGAAGACAGCTTTCAACACCCGTGATGGGCACTTCGAGTACCTAGTCATGCCCTTTGACCTCTGCAATGCTCTGGCGGTTTTACAGGAGTTCATCAACGACATATTCAGGGATCTCCTGTACACCTGTGTTGTCGTCTATCTGGATGATATCTTGGTTTTTTCTCCCAATCCAGAATCCCACCAGGTCCATGTACGACAGGTCCTCAGGCGTTTAAGGACTAACCGCCTCTATGCCAAGCTCGAGAAGTGCCTGTTCCACCAGAAAAGCCTTCCATTTATCAGCTACATAATTTCTGACAAGGGCCTGCAGATGTATCCCGCTAAATTGTCTGCCGTCCTGCAGTGGCCACGATCCGTGGGTCATTCAGCCATACAGAGGTTCCTGGGCTTCGCCAATTACTATAGGCAGTTTGTGCTACACTTCTCGCTGGTGTCTCCTATAGCGGCCCTAACCAAGAAAGGTGGCAATCCAAAGCTCTGGCTGGCAGCCACTGAAAAAGACTTCCTAAAGCTGAAGACTGCTTTCACATCTGCCCCAGTACTCTCCTGGCCTGATACGGAGAAATCAATCTTCTTAGAAGTTGATGCCTCATCGGTGGAGGCCGGGGCTGTACTTACCCAAAAGGGGCCCAAAGGCAAGACCCTCACCTGTGTTTCTTTTTCTAAAACCTTTTCCTCTGCAGAGAGAAACTATGCCATTGGGGACCGGGAATTACTGGCCATTAAATTGGCCTTGGAAGAATGGCGCTATCTCCTTGAGGGGGCTCGCCACCCAGTCAATAACTACACCGACCACAAGAACCTCCTTTATCTTCAGACGGCCCAACGACTAATCCCGCGCCAAGCTCGATGGTCTCTCTTTTTATCCTGGTTCGACTTTCTGATTCATTTCCGCCCGGCGGCAAAAAATGTCAAGGCTGATGCTCTCTCCCATGCATCTGACGTTATAGGGGACGAATCAGCACCACGGCACATCATTCCTCCTGAAAGGCTAATCTCTGCTGCGCCCATAGATCTGCAACGGATTCCTCCAGGCAAGACATATGTGCGTCCGGCTCTACGGAAAAAGATACTGAATTGGGGACATTGTTCTCGAATGGCTGGACACCCGGGGGTGCAAAAATCTTGCTATCTCATCTCCCGTTTTTATTGGTGGCCCGGTCTGGCTAAAGACGTTCTCGTGGAATCTTGCACTTCTTGTGCCTGCAACAAGTCACCTCATCTCAAGCCGGCAGGTCTGCTGCAGCCACTGGCGATTCCCAACTGTCCTTTGACCCATGTGGCTATGGACTTTATTACTGACCTCCCGCCTTCCTCCGGTAATACCGTTGTCTGGATGGTCACGGATCACTTTTCAAAGATGTCTCACTTTGTCCCACTGCCGGGTCTACCCTCTGCTCCTCGTCTTGCCAGCCTATTTTTTCTACACATTATCAGGCTGCATGGGCTTCCTCGGCATATAGTTTCGGACTGGGGGGTCCAATTTCTCTCGAGGGTTCTGGCGCTACCTCTGCACCCAGTTACAAGTGAAATTGGACTTCTCTTTTGCCTACCACCCTCAAACTAATGGGCAAGTGGAGAGGGTTAATCAGATTCTGGGCAGCTATCTGCGCCACTTCGTTTCTGCAAGTCAGGACGACTGGGCCAACCTGTTACCTTGGGCAGAATTCTCTTACAGTTTGTTAGTCTGCCGGCGCCGCCCCCTTCTTCATTGTATATGGACGACATCCACGCCCACAAATCCCCCTCGCGATGCCCTCTGATGTTCCGGCCGTGGAGGATCTGGTCCGGGACCTAACAGCCATCTGGGATCAGACACACCAGTCTCTACTACGGGCTTCCGTTCGCACGAAGACGCAATCGGACAAAAAGAGAAGACCCCCGCCAATCTTCTCCCCTGGAGACAAAGTATGGCTGTCGGCTAAATACATTCGTCTCAGGATCCCCAGCTACAAACTGAGTACCCATTTCCTGGGACTGTTCGAGGTGCTGAAACGCATCAATCCAGTGGCATATAAGCTCCGTTTTCTCCCCACAATGCAGGTCCAGAACTCCTTCCATGTCTCTCTCCTTAAACCAGTTATCTTGAATCACTTCTCCCGGAAGGTGGCTCCCCCGACTCCTGAGGCTGACACCATGAACGTCTTTTCTATAAAGGAGGTGTTGGCCATGAAGACGATTAGGGGCAAGCGACATTTCCTCATCGACTGGAAGGGGTTCGAGCCTGAAGAAAGGTCCTGGGAGCCAGAATACAAGATCCTGGACTGTACCGTAATCCAGAAATTTCTCCAGGCCAGAAAGAGGGGGAGGCCAAAGGGCGGGGGGGTACTCTCACAGGTGCCCCCGCGACCCTCAGCCAGAGTCGCGGGCGCATTGGTGCCCCGCTGGCGAGCGGCGCTGCGACCAGCATGTCGGGCCGCGTGCGCGCTCGCTCTGCTGCTCAGTCTCCTTACTTACCCGGCCGCACTCCTGCCGAAGTCTCTGCTTCCCGGCGCGCGACCCCGCCTCATAGGGGGCGCACCCCTCTTTAAGCCTGCCCCTTCCTGATTCCCTTGCCGGATCTTTAGTGCCATTGCCTACAGAGAAAGCGTTTCCTGAGTCTTGTCCATTATACGTGTATCATTTGCCTCTATCCCTCGACCACGAACCATTGCCGCCTGTCCCGACCTTACTGCCTGTACCTGACTACGTCCTTGCCTTACGATTCTGTACCACGCTACACCTCGGCTGCCACAACAAGCAAGTCATGTCAGGGGTAGCGACCTGGTAGGATTCCCGCCGGAGCAAGTCCATCCCGCTTTGCGGCGGGCTCTGGTGAATACCGGGACCTACTTAGATTCCGCTCCCTGGCTTGGCTAAGACCATCGCTTGCGGGGGTCTAGTGGATCCACTACTTGCTGTCTGTGACATTATATTTAACTTTTTGTTTGTAAAATGGCAAAATCGGGGTGTTTTGAACTTTTATATTTTTGAACTTTTTTTTTTTAGTTGTACTTTTAGTTCCCCAAGGGTACTTGACCACTCACCGACGGAATCACTTACGCACTGTTCTTCAATAGTAATATATTGCAGAAAAATTTACAATAATGGCTCTTCTATTACATACCGTCAAATGTCGGGAAAAGGTTAGGCACTTTATTAGGAAAAAAAAATGCACGAGATGTTGGACCATGTAACAATATGTTTTTCACTGGAATCCAAGAAAGACCTGTGTGTAAACCAATGTACATGGAGACAGTGTATGGCCATTTGGTATTTCTGGTAAATCTGTGACAATGGTGCCAAATATGTCTGTGTGCGTGAGCCCTTCTGCATGAAGTTGACATTTTGCTCTTACATGGGCGACATGTCTGGAAATTGGCGTCGCCGCGGCAGTTTTTAGGTGCATTTAATTATTGTAAAGTGCGCCTGAAAGTATGATCCTCTCAAAAATCTGGCATCTGGTATACCTTGCATACTAAACTTAATGTGCCTAAAAAGGTACATTGCACAATCGCGGCGGATAGCGTATAACTGGTATTTTATGTAATGCGCCTCTCGATGCGCATTGTGTAACCTTGATAGGCACATTGTGTTATGGTGGTGCACAGGGTATCATTGCTGTTATATTTAATGCACCTTTTTAGGCACATTTCAGTGTGTCATGCACAGTGTATAATGCACCTAGTTTTGGTGTATTACACTTCATTTATATCGAGAATAGGGCATCAAGAGTATTTTTGGTGCAAAATAGACCAAAAAACAGCACTTGCATATTGGGACATGTCACCCAGTGTCTACTCAAAGTATTGCCTTTTATGTGTAATGCAGGACAGGTCCTTCAGAGTGAGAGACACCTTTTGTAAGCACTCTCTATTCTGGCTAAGGGCATGTCCCCACTGCACGGATTGTCGGCCGGTTTTTCAGGTGGTTTGCGGTTTGCAGACCGCCTGAAAAACCGGCCAAAAATGAGCAGAATGGGCTCTATGGAAAACCCGTGCAGCAGTCCCCACTGCACGGGTTTTCCGCCTTGCAGTTTTTCCGCCCGCGGGCTGCCCGCAAGACATTGTGAATGCATATTCTTCCGTCCGGTTTCCGGACAGAATATGTGCATCTCAATGTGAAGGGGGAAGGCTTTTCTCCGCTCATCGCGGAGAAAAGCCCCCCTCCCCCACCCCCCACGGCCGTGGGGACGGCCGCAAAACAGTGCAAATACCGGTCGCATAACCGACCGGTATTTGTCACTTGCCATGTAAACGGCCCCTAAGAGTGAACTCTGAATTTCATACTAGGGTTTATAGAAATGCGCCCAATGCTGTCACAGTGCCTTGTGTCAGTGCTAGTCACTTGCCTTATAGAGCTGCCTGTAGTACCTTCATGATTGTGTTAGCCACAGGCCCCCTCAAATGTGCAGCTAGAGGTCCTTACAGTGCCAGTCACATGTACCCCTAATAGTACAGCTAAAATACCTCTTAAATATACAGACACAGGGTTCTTAAAGGTGTGAGCATAAGGCCCTGTTGTATCTAGGGCTGATGACTCCTCCTCATACATGCACAGTTACACTAGTCTACAGAAATGACAGACAAACCAAGGTGACAAGAATGTTTGTGGGAATAATATTCACAAATCTGTTTATAGTGATTTAAGAAAATAGTGAATTATAAAAAAATAACCAAAATAGTTTTGTGCGGAAAACATATTCCTTAGCATTAAAGTGGCTTTCTCACTAGGCTTAGTCATAAGCAGTCTTACACTCACCCTGTCTCCTCAGACTGTGGGTGGTTCTATAGCAGTGATTAGCTTATCCAGCTTCTCTGTAAATAGCTGAGTTGTTACACTGACAAGTGCAGGACATGTTATCTCTTCAGTTAACATAAGGTAAATGTGCTGTGAGGACTGAAAACAATGGCTTATCTGTAATCTTGTTAGATACAATTAGTTTGCTCCAGAGCTTAGTCCATCCATGGGGTAACCTCACTCCCTGCTGTAAACTCTCTGCTGTAATCAGATGACACAGTTATAATCAGGGAACCAGGTAATCATAGAAACCTGTGTGCACTCAGCACATAAAATATCTCGTATCTCAGGGGCGTGGCTTGCGATGTGAAGGGACCAGACGTGTGCGGCATGAGCTCCTCCTGAGACAAGCTCCAAACCTTCAATTAGGCGCTAATAATGGGGCAGAAGAGGAATAAAAAACCTGCAGTGGCTACTGGGACTACTCATCATTTCCAACTTCTTCGCCCCGCTGCCGGCGCCATCTTGTCACGCAGCTTCAGCCAGCAGCACCTGCCGCGCACAGCCGCCATCTCACCCAGAGTCCTCACCAGCTCCGGGGATCGAGGGGACGGGGGCGGCCCGCCTCACCTGCAAGACTGCGCCTCGGGACCGTGGACAGGAAACGTGCGGGGACACGACGGAGGTCGGAACCCCTTCTCACCACCTGCGATCAGTGACTCACCAGGCGGATGCCGGTGACCTGCGCGGCGCGCCGCCGCTCTCACAGCCAGGGATCCGACAGACTTCGGGCAGCGGATCGTCAGAGCCCGGCCACGCGACCCGTGTCTCAGCACTCCGAGCACCAACGGAGGGTCCGTGCAGCACAGGAGAGGGGAGAGGCTCATCCGCACCACATCCGGAGGCTCCGACACCTCCTGGACCTGAAGCAGTGATGCGCCGGGACTCAGGTCAGTGTGGAGTGGGAGACCTCTATCTCTGTCCCGCGGGACCCGGGCCTGCCGCCCTCGGACGGTCCTCCCGTCCAGAAAAAGGGGACTGGAACACCCCCGATTCCCCTAAGGGGTCTCCAATTGATCTGCAGACAGAGACCCACGTAACGGGGACCAGACAACCGAGCCCCCCCCTCAATGTCTCCACCAACTGGGCGGCGGAGGGTCCGCTTCCTGTGAGTCCTGTAATGGCGGCCTCTTCCACCAACAACGCACACCAGCAGGCGCCAGTTTCACCGCCAACCTCATTGGGACTGATTATCCCACAACACGCTCCTGCATCTCAATGCCCTTTTCACCCTGTGACTGCTCAGGCCCACAGGCCTACTGCGGACGTGGAGGCTCCGCGGAACCCTGATGGGACGAGGCCCGCCCTTCCACCATCGGCCTCGGTGGAGGCCCTGGCCTGGTCACGGACCCAGCTGCCCCCACAAACTCAGGGGAAATCTCCCTCTGCCCCTGCTCCCAGCGGGACTCAGACCTCACCTTTTGACCCAAAGCGAGGAGAGGCCTCCTGGGCATCAAGCCCAAATTCCTTCATCTGGGGCGGTAGCCCTGTCCACCAACCCGGCGACCAGGGCCCCTTGTCCCCGATCTCCGAGTGGCCCGCGGGCCCTTCCACTAATGCTCAATTGTCGGGCCTAGTCTCGCGAGAGGATGCCGTACGCGCGCTAGAATCTCACCCAGAACTTCGAGCACTATTGTCACTTTTACCAACCAAAATGGACATGCAACTCATGGCTTGAGAGATGCAACAATCCTGGAAACAGGACCTGCGCCCTGTTTAAGCTAGTGTAACAGACCTACAACTCAGGGTTCAGCATCTGGAGAAATCTCATGAAACCACGAATGCCCTCATCTCTACCCTACAAACATCTGTAGCAGAGCACAAATCCCGGCACTCCTATCTTGTCACCCAACTAGACAACCTGGAAAACAGGATTCGCCGCAACAACGTCAGGCTGAGGGGGCTGCCGGAGACCGTTACCCCCGGGGAAATAATCCCCACTCTGACAAAGATCTTTAACGTCATCCTAGGAAGGCCGGAAGATACATTCATCAACTTCAACAGGGCCCACAGGGCGCTGCGTCCCCAAAGTCTCGACTCTTCTCGCCCCAGAGATACCATTTGCAGGGTCCACCATTTTAATATTAAGGAGGAAATTATGCGGAAGGCACGCCTCATGCAGCAAGTGGAATACGATGGCCATAAGCTAGGGCTCTTCCCAGATTTATCCAGGCGCACCCTCCGCTTACGAGCGGCGATCAAGCCACTGTTGTCCATCCTCCAGGCTAGGAATATACCCTACAGGTGGGGCTTCCCATTCTCCCTGCAAGTCAAGCAACAGGATGGATTACACATCGTCCGTTCCCCTGGGGACCTACCGACGTTCACGAGAGCTCTGGACCTCCCAGAGGTGTCCCTCCCGGACTGGGATCTGGCTTTCTCTGCGGAATCTAGTAGCCAGCGACCCCCTTCTGATGATATTCGCACCCATCTGGTCGGCTCCCCCCCGAAAGCCCAGATGCGGAGGAGACAGGGCAGCCCTGATGACCAGCCCGCAAGAGTTAGACCCCACCGCTGAGTTCTCCTGTTTGCATGCCCTATTGTGCTATGACTCTTGTCCTAATCTTTGGCTCTCCTTGAACTGAGTTGTCCCTGCTCACTTTAATAAGAGTCATAATTGGGTGGCTGTCAAGCCCTGGACTCATGTGTTTTCATTCTCTCTCCTCTTCTGGTCCTAAAGAACTGTCATAAATTGTATTATCTGTGAATGTTGACAGTGCCTCTGCAACACTGACCGCGACCTACTCCGATCATGCCTATCCTTTCTTTATCCCCCCCGCGCCACCCCTGCCCCATTTCCTCCTCCCCGCTCCATCCCCCGGTTTTTTTTTTTTCTTCTCGTTTCTCCCTTTCCCTCTCCCTCCTCCCTCTCCCTCCTCCCCTCCTTCCTCCCTTCCCCTCATCCTATGGCACCCCCGGAGTGGTCGCAATCGGGTTCAGCTAACGATCGGTGTCTCGGGGGAAGAGTGCACCACGGTATTGTGGAGTGTCTCTTCCTTGTATAACCTTTACCCCCTATAGTGATGGCCTCAGGTAGATTCCTATCGGCCAGCGCAGTTATGTACCTGCAAGCCTTAGTGGTTAGGCCTCTCATTGTTAGGCCTTTATTGTTTATGGTTAATTTTTTGTTCTCAGTTTTTAAAAAGTTCCTCAGATCAGCTCGGATGGCTCCACAATGCTCACCTTCGGGGGGTTGCACACACCGACTTCAGTGTCTATTGCCTAATGGCTAATCTCCGTGTGACATCCTTTAACGTTAAGGGATTCAATTCCCCCGAAAAGCGGTCACAAATCTTGTACCATTTGCATAAGCAAAGATCACACATAGTTTGTGTCCAGGAGACCCATCTCCTCTCTTCCCATATCCAGTCCTACCGTTATAGATATTACCCTGTCTGGTGTCATTGCAGTAATTCGTCTGCAAAAGTCAAAGGAGCTGCCATTTTTTTCCATAAGTCCCTACCGATCACTATTCTAGATACGCACAGAGATGACGATGCCAGGGCCCTCTTTGTTAAATTCAGCCTGCAGGACCAAATTTATACCTTGGCGACCGTCTATGCGCCCAATACAGGGCAGCTTAACTTTTTGGAAAAAACGCTAGACAGCCTCACGTGTTTCGCGCAGGGTCAGATTGTACTCTGCGGGGATCTAAATTTGGCCCTGAACCCTCTGGTGGATACCTCCACGGGACGCTCATCAGTTGCTTTCCACTCTATTAATAAAATCAAGAGACTGCTCCGTGATATGCAGCTGGTAGATGCCTGGCGGCTCCTTCACCCCGGGGACCGGGATTATACCTTCTTCTCGCCTCCACACAACTCCTATAGCAGAATCGACTACATCTTCCCACAACATTCCCTCTTGCGTTACGTGGTCACAGCCTCGATAGGTAACGTCATTCACTCTGATCACGCCCTGGTTCACTGTGACCTTGCTCTCCCGAGATGTAACCGCACTCCCTTCACGTGGAAACTAAATGAGTCCTTGCTTCTAGACTCCCTTTGTGTCTCAGACCTGCAGAGCACGATAGATGTATTTACCGCTGCCCACACAGAGGACCCCACTTTACCACATATTCAGTGGGAGGCTCTGAAATGCACCTTGAGGGGTATCCTCATAAAACATAGGGCAAGACTCAAAAAGGAGGCCTCCGCCAAACTGCAATCCCTTTTGTCCCAATTGTCCTCTCTAGAGTTGCTCCACAAGTCGTCGGGCCGAGATTGTGACCTAAGAGCCCTTAATCATACTCGCCACGAAGTTCTCCAATTAATGGAGAATAGACACAAACGGTACCGTCAAATATGCTCCAGCTCCTACTACACGTGAAGTAACAAGCCGGGTCGGTTTCTGGCTCGTGCTCTACGTGACAAGAGGTCGTCCCTGTTTGTCCCCTAAATTAAAGACTCGGTAGGGAAGGTCGTGCACCTTACAGAGGATATCTTGGCGGTATTCCACAAATACTATTCCTCATTGTACACTCTTCCCCCTCCGCAAACCAGCCCCACCCATCTTCAGGCCTACCTAACTAAAAGGGCTCTTCCGCGCCTCCCTGATCAAACCCTCACCTCCCTGGAAGCGCCCTTTAAGGTAGAGGAACTCCACTCCGCGATATCATCCCTCCCTACGGGCAAGAGTCCTGGTCCGGATGGATATACGGCCTCGTTCTATAAAACCCTACACGAGAGATTAGCATAGCACCTTCTTAAGTCCTTTAACTCAGCATTCCCGGAGTCCCCATTTGAAGCCACGTTTATAAGGGCTCACATTGTGGTTATTCCCAAGGAAGGTAAAGACCCATCGCAGTACCAAAATTACCGTCCCATATCCCTGATAAACACTGATACCAAAATATTCGCTAGGATGATAGCCAACCGAATCAATCCCCTACTTGGTTCCCTTATCCATCCGGACCAGGTGGGCTTTACGCCCTCCAGGGAGGCGAGGGATAACACGCTCAAGATCTTCTCATTGATCCAATACATCCACTCGCAGAGTGAGACGCGGAAAAAGCTTTCGACCGCGTGGCCTGGCCTTTCCTCGGGGGTGTTTTGCGCTCCCTGGGTTTCGGCCCGACGATTTGTGGAAGGATTTTGGCCTTGTACTCCTCCCCTCAAGCCCAGATCCACATCAATGGCTCTCTTTCAGAACCCTTAACTATCAGCAATGGCACCAGACAGGGATGTCCGCTTTCCCCTATTTTATACATCCTGGCAATGGAACACCTCATGCAGGCTCTGCGTGGCGACCCGAGGGTTTGGGGGGTCCAGGTGGGAAGCTCCCATTTTAAATGCTCTGCCTTCGTGGATGATCTGCTTCTGTACCTCACTGACCCTGGTACGTCCCTTCCAGCAGCACTGGGGGCACTTGAGGAATACAGCACCCATAGCAACCATAAAGTCAACATGTCCAAAAGTTCTGCCTTGAGTTTCCACGTTTCGCCCGGCCTCCTAACGCAACTTAAATACTCGTTCACGCTTGCCTGGGAGGACAAATCCTTCCGTTATCTAGGCGTACAAATCCCTTCTATCCCTGACAGGATCTTTGATCTCAACTTCGTCCCAATGCTCTCTAAAATTAAACAAGACCTCACGAAATGGGACAGGAGGGATTTTTCGTGGATAGGGAGGATCAACATCCTCAAGATGGACGTACTACCCCGGCTGCTTTACTTATTCCAAGCTATCCCCCTCCTGTTACCGAAGTCCTTTTTTAAGGACTTACGTAGAGTCGTGTCCCAGTTTGTGTGGTTGCACGGCCACCCGAGGATAGCGGAATCCACCCTGGCAAGGCCAAAGTCGGAGGGGGGTCTGTACATGCCTGACTTCCAGGGGTACTACCTGGCGGCGGTAGCGATGCACATGCTCAACGTATTTAATTGGTCGAATCCCAACCTTTGGGTACTGCTTGAGAATCAAATGTACAAGGCTCCTATTGCAGCCCTCCCTTGGCTCTCGACCTCAGTGCTGCCGAGGGGCCTAATCAGCCAGATCCCTCTCATAGCTCGAACAACGTTGTCAGTACACAGATCCTATGCATCCAAAATGAGATGCTACATAGCTATAATTTTTTTCTTAATCCTATTTAAAGGAGTTTTCTCACTATATTAGCTTTCAACATTAAGGGCCAGTTAAATGAAGACATTTTCCAAATACATTGGTCAATAGATTTTACTTCAGTCATGAGATACGAGATATTTTTCGTATTCAAACTTTTTATTGTAAAAATTGACAAACAAGGCATATACTCCATAGACACTGTAGCTACAAACCTTTACTACAGGAACTGGTCTTTTTGAATCACCCTCATGCATAAGTTATCACTTGGGCTCAGTATGAGATAAGTATTGAAATTTATTTATGGAATTTTTAATGAGAGTCATTGTAAATTTTGTATAGACCCCTGTTCAAGGATTCACCTATTCCACACTTTAAAGGGGTTCTCCTTTCAATAGTGTTTGATCAGTGGAGTCAGACCCCTGACATTGTCATTTAGCAATAATTTTCATAAGTTTGCATAAGTACAGTCCCAGACATACAATAAAGGTTGGGTGTGATACAAGAGAGGCTGTGTAGTAAAATAGTCCAGTTTCTATTTGTTAGAAGCATCCCTTGACAGTAAGTTGATTAAAAAGTGTCCCCTTGTTGGGATTCCCATCAATTAGCTATAATCTTTGGAAAAATCTGGCAATAAGTCTAAAGTTTCCCTGCAGCCCCACAACATGGAAAATCAAATGATTGGCTTGTTTGTATAGTGCAGGACAGGATAGGTCCTCCAGAGTGAGAGACTCTCTTTGTACCCAGTCTCTACTGTGGCTAAGAGATGAGGATCCCGAAGTTGGGACCTCACTGTATTAAAGGGGTTTTGCCACGATCTAATGTTGACGTGGGATCCTCCAAAATGGGTATTTAATCACTTTTCTAAATATATGTAATTAAAAAAAGTGTAGCCTTTGAGAACTTCAGCGTTGCTTAGATGCCCTTAATTTCCTGACTGTTTACATTAGCTACGACCAGGAGCTGATCTGGCTCGGCTTGAGTTGTTTGCACTTCTTATCTGATGGCAGGGCACATGAATGAGCTTTGAAGGGAGGGGGAGAACAAAGCCTGTGTCTGCTGTGCAGAGAATCTGCTGGTTGTAATATAATTATCTGAGTAAACATGCAGATGCTCTCTGCTCAGCCCTCCTCCCTCACCCCTGCAGCAGTTCCTGCTTGGGTCTTATCTTCTCTCCTGAGCAGATAAGAGGGAGAAAACAAAACCTGTAGAGCTTGTGCACAATACAGTTATCCTTTGTGGTTTAGCCAAACAATGTTTGCTCAACTACAGAGACTGAATATCAGCCTCGGGAGTGTGCATGGGAGGTGGTGCGTGACATCATGGAGGAGGCACTTGTTTTTTTAAACACAGAAACACAACGCCCCTTTTTTCAAGGCTCAAGAGGAGAGTTCAGCCTGTTAGGTGAGGAAATCACTTCTTGGCAAAACCCCTTTAACTTACAATTTCCTGCTAGAGTATATATAAAGAGGTTTTCTAAAGCGGAGAACCCCTTTAAAAGGCAAATGAGGTTTGGGAGAGACAGACATTCAGATACATTGTTGTGTAGAGAAACCACATGTAGAAGCAGGCTGCCTTGTAATGCCAATGGAGTTATTACTGATGCTGCTTCTGTTGCTGTGCTTGCAACACGTTAGGGTAGTAGGCAAGTAATATAGTAGGTGAAAATTGCAATCTAGGGGCTTCTGTCATGGAAGCAAGGCTGGACTGGTCTATAGGTGAGCAAGGGAAACCCCTTTAGGCCTCTGGTCATAATGGGCCCCAGGAAACGGCAGGTCTGATGCTGCTTTTCAGCGAGAAAGGCAGAGAAAGAGAAGCAAGAAACGAGGTATGTGCAGTCACACACAGTAGCTGTAGGATGGGCCCTAAGAATCATCGCCACTGCTGGGCCCCAAGCATCCCGGTTAGACAATACATGGAAGGGGGGTCCTATGCTGTCACAGTGCTTCATATCAGTGCTAGTCACTTTCCTCATAAAACCTGCTGTAGTGCTTCCATGCCTGTGTTAGTCATAGCCCCCACCCATTAAAAGTGCAGCTAGATGTTCCTTACAGTTGCGAGTCACATGCACCCCTAATAGTACAGCTAAAGAGTCCCTTTAAAATACCAGCCATATGTCCTGGAGTTGTCTCACTACAATGATTTCTTTTTATGTTCAAGAGCCTTAAAAAAACAAGTCACTTTGCAATATGTGTCCATTACCCGTGTCCTAACTGTTCCTAGATATCCCCTCTTGTATGGGCTGCATCAGCTTCTCAGGTCGCTAAAGCTACAGACCTGTTCAATCTCGCATGATAGTCTGCCAGCACTGGTCACTATAGCTACAGACCTGGCTTCTACTACAGCCTAGTGGAAGCTAGTAAACACGCCCCTGAATTCAAAATGAAACCAAAAAAACAGGAGTAAGGTAAGATGAATCAATGTAGTGAGACAACCCCTTTAAGGCAACAGTGTCGCAAAAAGTGCAAGTTACATATCCCCTAACAGTACAGGCGCAGGGTTCTTACAGGTATCAGGCAAAGGCCCCTGTTTTACCTTGGGCTGGTGGATCTCTTTCTCATACTAAATTTGTGGGTAGTATACAGAAATCACAGAGAAACCAATGTGTTAAGTTAGCTTGTAGGACAAGTACTCCCAAACCTGTTGTAGCACAAGAGAGGCTGAGTGGGATATAAGAAGAGCCGGGTGTGGTACTATAGAGGCTGGTTGTAGTACAAGAAAGGTTGGGTGTGGTATAATAGAGGCTGGGAATGGTACAAGGATGGGTGTAGTACAGTAGCTCTTTCCCATTCAAGTAAATGGAAATGAGCTGCAGTACTCAGCACAATCTCCTGAACAGACAAAGCACTGTGCTTGTTGTGCCTGCTGGAGACTTGGAGCCCCTTCATTCTTTTAAAAGATGGGGATCCTGATGATTGTGAACCAACTGATCAATCATTGACTCTTTCTAAGGAAGCTATGAATGTCCCACAAAACATAAATTCAGGTTTTAATTGTGGAAATAGAAAGAATGTAAGCCATAAAATGTGTTCCTTTTACCAGAAATGTAATTTTCTCTCAGATCTTTTGTGTTCTCTGGAAACTGCTTGTGGAATATTTTATGTGCTTGAGACCTAGAGAATGAGTCCTGAAGTTCCTGGAGAGATGGGCTAGGTAAAGTCCTTCCAAGGGTGTTTGTTATACCCTGTGTTTGTAGGGTTTTTAGGCTGTTCCAGTAGCTTAACGTTTTATTATTTTGTGTCTTCCTAGTTTTATTATTTTGTGTATCCCTAGAACCAGCTGACTTACCACTACAATAATTTTTTTGTATATGTTTACTAAGCCTATATGGACTATCAAAGTCCATGTTTTGATCTGGTTGAACTGGTTGATGTTTGTCATTGTGGTTCGTCTTAGGCTCTATAGCACAGGGCACTGGCGTCAGCTGCCTTCTATATAAAGCCTCTGACTGTTCGGTATCAGTAATTTTGCGTAAATCTGGTTCCTTATGCAGCCAGTTTGTATGCATTTGCTGCAAATGTTCCTTTTCTGTAGTGTTTAAGTCGTTAGAGCAAACATCATGGATGCATGGTGATTGTGTGTCCTTCATACATTGTGCAATTTCACTTTCCAGATCAGTACATCCATCCATCTTCACAAGGGGCCGTCTACCATCTCGTAAACGGGCATTGCGTCCTTCTGGTGGCCGTGCATGAAGAACAGCAGATAGAAATGTTGGCTTCTGAAACAAGAATTTTCAACATTTTGGGCATGTTATTTATCACCTTCTTTGCACAAAAATTTCAGTTATTGTTACACTATTTTAAATATCATCTTGACTAGATAATTATCTTCATGGGAAAAATAGAACCCAAACACAACTCCATAGGAAAAGAATAAAGACAGAAAGATAAAAGAAGGAAAAAAAAAAGAGGAAAAGAGAGGATCATGTCCTAATATGAGGGCATAAAGTTTAAGAAGCTGCGAAGCTTTGGACCCAGAGTGGCAAGGGATCAGTATGGTGAATACTGGACAACCACTGTTACTGGGAAACATATGATTACCTTAGAATTTACTTTGTAGTCACAATATGATCAAGACATTGTGTGTTTTGATGCATTCCTGCTGTAGCCTGTTCATGTTTCTTGCTTGTAAATTCCTGTTGAAGATCTTCCCATTTTACCGTATAAGGGTATGTTCACATTTTATTTGTACCCAAGTTTATTGTATATGATGGCAAGGCTTCCAATGTACATATTGAAAGTGTTTGTATTGTTGCAATAGTCAGATGAAGGCCAAAAAAGTAACCTTTTGGCTTGCATCTAGCTAATAGACATTAGACCGCTTTTACACGGCAAATACAGGTGGGGAAATCCCGACCGGTATTTGGTCTGTTTTTGGCACACAGGGGGACAGCTTTTCAAGCCCTCCCACTTCAAACCGACATGTTCATGTTTTGCCCAAAAACCGGGCGGAAGAATGAACATGTTCTATGTTTTCCGGTCCGCCGGCGGTGTACAAAACCATCCGACGGAAAATTCGTGCAGTGGGGACTGCTGCATGGATTTTCCATTAAAGTCCATGTAAAAGGTTGACAGCCGGTTTATAAACGGCTTTCAAATCCAAAAACCGTCTGTATATTTGGCTGAAAACCCTGTCGTGTGGACATGCCCCTAGTGTCTGGCAAAAAAAAGAGGATGGAATAGTGTTGTAGGCATCCTGTAAAAAAAAGTTATCTGTTAAATGGTAAACATATGATCCTTTATTTAAAGGGGTTGTCTCATCTCAAAGTTTCATAGGATGCATGAATAAAATAAGGTTGCTTTGCTCTGTCACTTCCTGGTCCTGGTCTGTGTATTCAGACCTCTGCTAATTAGATAAATCTCATGCTGTCAGGACCAGGGAAGCTTCTGAGTTAAAGTAAACAGTAGTAATTACTGGCTTTTGCCTGAAAGATCATATAACAAACAAGCTCTCACTGTCCAGAGTTCTGTGGTGATAAAATCACTTGTAGTTCCTCAACAAAAAAAATGAACAACGCAATATATTTCAAAAACTTCTTCATTTAGTGTTCCCTACATGTTTAAAGCTAATCTTTGTAGCGAGAAAACCCCTTTAAGTGATGAATGCCAAAGTATGACATCCCTCATAGGCATCCATTTAGCAAATGCTACAGGAGGCTCCAGTGATACTGTTCATTTATGGACAATTATGGCTGGTGCTTTCCGAGGCAGAGAGAAAAGGGTGTCCTTTCTCTTCTCCTCCTGAGCTCTGTGAAACTTCTAGTAGCCCCCCACATGCATAAAAAGTGCGTTGGGTCATTGTGAGCAGTATTAGGCTATGTCTACACTGCATTGAACAAAAAAAGGCTCAAAAGCGGCCGTTTTTTCTCTGATGCAGGACCACGGTTTTTGTCACGCTTTGTACAAAAAACGCGGTCGCTTCTCGTTTTCCTGACGTCGCCCATACAATTGTATTATATGGGAAGACAGCAAGAAAATGAGACGCGCCAGCATATTATACAACATGGTGTATAATACGCCGCTGCCGAAATACGGGCTGAGAACAGACGTGCAGACTGCAGCTCGGCTTTCCTATTGCCGTCTATAGGGCCGCAGGAACGATTGCATCTTCAGCGCTTTTAAAAAAGGAAGAGCGCCGGAGATACGTTTTCCTGTGCAGTGTAGACATAGCCTTATGGCTCTAGATTGGGAGAGGAACACTGCTTTTGTACATATTTGGACAATTACATCATTAGAACTTCCTCTGGGGAAACCAGTCAGTGTTCTCCTTTAGGCTACGTCTACACTGCATAGCTTTATGATCATATTTTCGGTGTTTGCTGAAAATATGATTGTTCAGGCAGCCCCATAAACTAGAATAGAAAAGACGATCTGTAGTCTCCACAGCTCGTCTTTTCTCTGCTCTTCTTCTGGCACCGCTGCATTACACAACATGTTGTATAAAACACCGGCGCTTTTAGTTTTCTTGCCGTCCTCCCATACAATACAGTTGTAAAGGCGACATAAAAAAACGAGAAGCGACCGCGGTTTTTGCACAAAACGTGACAAAAAAAAACGCCGTCCTGCATCGGGCATTAAACGGCAGCTTTCAGCCGTTTTTTTTACCAGGAAGTGAGAGAGATTTTTTTCAGCTGTTTTTTGTCCAATGCAGTGTAGACATAGCCTTAAGGCACTGACACTACTCACAGTTACCTGACTCACATTTTGTGTGTAGGGTTCCAGGGCTGCCCTCATGTTAATGTTAGCAGTACTCTTGTCCAGGGTCCTGATCATTTTTTATTTTTTTTTTAACAGGGGCCCGCTGACATTGTGCAAGATAGGAGAACTGGTAATGGGCACAGATACTTCAGCTGTTTGGGGCTCTAAAATGACTAATGTTCATGTGCTATGCAATGACATCACTGTTCAGAAGTCAACAGCTGTGAACGGTGATGTAACTGAGTGGCAATCAGTGACTTCAGCGGTGACGTGCCCATCTCAGAGAAGAAAGAAGAAAACAGAAGGCCGGCGACTGTAGAGGATGATGTGACGCGAGAAGACGGGTGAGAGGAGAGTTAAGAATAACTTTTTTTAGGTTCAATGGGTCCAAGTGTGCTAATTTAATAATAAAAATAGAGGTGAACAACCCCTTAAAGCTCTATATTTCTAATATGAGACAAGCCGGCATAAATGTCTCTAAAAGCAGTTCTATGGTTGTGACTAGATGGCTATAGTGTTAGAGGAGTTTTTCAGTTATAAAGGTCGAACCCAATTTCAGGATAGAAATCATCTGCCCTCAGAAAGCAGTCCATGGCTTACCATTTCTGTATTTTCATCTATTCTGCCAGTAATTTTGCCAATGACTTTATCATGAAAATCGTCAAGTTGCAGGGGATTCATTTCACCATTACCTAATGAGTAATCAGATTCTTTCAATACAGATATTTTTGAAACGTATACATAAGTGGTAAATAGACACAATCACGTAGGATACAAGTTTGTGCAGCTGTATCTTTGTAAATAATATAAAATACACTCACCGGCCACTTTATTAGGTACACCTGTCCAACTGCTCGTTAACACTTAATTTCTAATCAGCCAATCACATGGCGGCAACTCAGTGCATTTAGGCATGTAGACATGGTCAAGACAATCTCCTGCAGTTCAAACCGAGCATCAGTATGGGGAAGAAAGGTGATTTGAGTGCCTTTGAACGTGGCATGGTTGTTGGTGCCAGAAGGGCTGGTCTGAGTATTTCTGAAACTGCTGATCTCCTGGGATTTTCACGCACAACCATCTCTAGGGTTTACAGAGAATGGTCCGAAAAAGAACAAACATCCAGTGAGCGGCAGTCCTGTGGGCGGAAATGCCTTGTTGATGCCAGAGGTCAAAGGAGAATGGGCAGACTGGTTCGAGCTGATAGAAAAGGCAACAGTGACTCAAATAGCCACCCGTTACAACCAAGGTAGGCAGAAGAGCATCTCTGAACGCACAGTACAGCGAACTTTGAGGCAGATGGGCTACAGCAGCAGAAGACCACACCGGGTGCCACTCCTTTCAGCTAAGAACAGGAAACTGTGGCTCCGAATTTGCCCAAGCTCATCGAAATTGGACAGTAGAAGTTTGGGAAAAACGTTGCCTGGTCTGATGAGTCTCGATTTCTGCTGCGACATTCGGATGGTAGGGTCAGAATTTGACGTCAACAACATGAAAGCATGGATCCATCCTGCCTTGTATCAACGGTTCAGGCTGGTGGTGGTGGTGTCATGGTGTGGGGAATATTTTCTTGGCACTCTTTGGGCCCCTTGGTACCAATTGAGCATCGTTGCAACACCTTGTGGAATCTATGCCACGAAGAATTGAGGCAGTTCTGAAGGCAAAAGGGGGTCCAACCCGTTACTAGCATGGTGTACCTAATAAAGTGGCCGGTGAGTGAATTTGTGATATGTTACTAGGTGCCAGGTAGCACTGATACTGCGGAAAATAGCAGGCAAGAAGGACTGAACTACAGTATATGCATTTTGCTGCAATTGTTATTTTTTGCAAAATAGATAGTAATAGAATAATATGTGGCTACTTAATATGTTATTTTGGAAAAAAAGAAGAATTATTATAATTGAATGAAGTCTTGTCAACTGGAGTTGCTGCTATAAGATAAAAAATTTGTAAAAATGCATGAAAAAACACAAATAAATTGCATGAAATACACATATTTTTCCACTTCCTTTTTATGCTGTGTGAACCCTGACTAATACAACAAGTATTTATTGGTATGAACATCACTTGTCAATCATTTTTCATTACCAAAATACCATTCAATTTATGGGCCCCCATTTATTATGTCCAATTTTGATTTTACAAAAAATGTCATCACAGTAACAAGAATGTCCCATAGAAAACCCACAGAGATCATGTATATGCTTTCATTGTTAGAACACATTATTTGAATTTAGGAAAGCACTGCCTGTGGTGTCTGGATCATTAACATTTATTGAACACTTGCTCAAAGGTTCCTTTGCAGTTAATGGTTTATTGCATTGGGGCATAATCATAGCCATAGCAGCTGCTATGGGGCTCAGATGTTGAAGGGAACCGATCAGGTACAAGAACATTGTAACTTTTTGTAGGTAACAAATAGTTAGTGGCCTTCTACTCCCCAGCACTGCTATGTATTTCACCTGATATGTGGCAGTATTATTTATACCTTTAATTATTGCTACCTATGCTTCTGTTTTAGTTTATTGTCATTAGGTGGTGGGACCCCATGCCCTTTTTGCTATAGGACCCTCTGAATTCTAGATACGCCCTTGTTTTATTGCATTGGTTCCCAGCAGCTGGACGTTTTGTGATAGCTTCTAATAAAAAAAGGATTGCCTAAAACAGATAACCCATTTAATTTCATACCAATGTATGAACATTTACTTACCTGTGAAGCTACGGTTATATGATGTTAACCACTGGGATTTTATCAAATTTCTTTGTAAATTCAGTGTCCTTTCAGATAGTGTTTCTTCATATGGTTTATCCAGTGCATTAGGAGCCACAGTCTTAGGAGGAATTGGATAGTAGATTTGGACATTTCCATTATGAACTTTGGAAAGCTAAAAACAAATTAGGAAAGGGATGATTGGTTGCACAAATTAGGGCTCCTGCAGGGAACATTTATGCAGAGAGGTCATGTGGCTCCTTGGTATGGAGCTGCATGGTTGTTGTATACTGTCATATGGGCTTCTCTGGACACTTATGGCGGCATGTATAAACAGGGCTGCGCTAGATATCTGGCGTCTTTTCAACCCGATATCAGGCGCAGCCCCATACGCTACATGTTAAATGTCCCGTGCGCCATTATCAGGCGCATTACAGAGCACCCGTGGCACTTTGTAATGCGCCCGATCTCGGGGGGGGGTGGGGGGTGGGAGGTAGGGTGCACTAGAACTGTAGGGAAGCAATAGATTCATAGCTTCGCTACAGCATTTCTAGGCGCATTACTGCTGCAACAGGTAAACCACTTTCAAAGTGGTATACCTAAGCCAGAAATGTCGTCCTAGTGCTAGAATGCGCCTGATTTTTGACCCGATGTAGAGCGGGTTCATAAATCAGGCGCATTCTATGCTAGTATAATGCACATGAAATTTGGCGTTTATCCGCCAAATTTCATATATGCCGCCCTTAATGTACAGATATATTCTCGTTTAGAAGCATTGGGACACCTCATTCCATACATACGTTCAATAGAAAACCCATTATCAGATTCCTGCAATTTTGTTGGATTCCTACGAAATCAGAGACATACGAAGGTAAAAGTAGTAAAGGCATCATGAACCTAGATGAAATCTTTTTTTATGGCTTTGTGCAAATTGACCTTAAAGTAGTTGTCTCCCTACAGAGTTTCACAGAATGCATGAATGAAATACTCTTTCACTTCCTGGTTCAGACTGACTCATTTGCATACTGCTCCATGCTCCGTGCTTTCAGTTGCTAATTAGATCAGATTAGCTAAGCAGCTTTTCAAACTGCTCTCAGAAGGCTTTATCTGATCCCCAAAACAAAAGCCCTAATTACAGTTCTGTTTATTTTACATAAATCAAGCTTTTTACTGCTCAGCAGCATGGACACTGCTGTGACCTGTGTGATGACATCACTCACTGTTATCTCATTGAACAAACAGCAGGGGGAGAATTGTTTACAGGTCAGTTACTGAGGGAACTGAAAATACCAGGAGGTCATAAATTCACTTGTATCTCCTTAAAGGGGTTGTCTCGCTACAAAGAATAGCTTTCAAATAGTAGGGAACACAAAATAAAGACATTTTCCAAATATAATCCATTGTTACTCTGTTTTCACAAAAGAGATACAAGTGAATTTATTACCTCCATGGCTATTTCAGTTCCCTCAGTAAGGACCTGTAAACAAATCTCCCAGGGCTGTTTGTTCAATGAGATAACAGAGAGTGAGTCATCACACAGGTCCTCATGTCAGTCAGTGTCCTGTGCTGCCAGACAGTAAAAAGCTTGATTTATCTCAAGTAAACAGCTCTGTAATTAGGGCTTTTGTTTTGGGGATCAGATAAGAAGTCCTGGGAGTAGTTTGAGAAGCTAATCTAATCTAATTAGCATCTGAAAGCACAACAGAGCACAGAGCTTATGCAAATTAGTCTGAACCAGGAAGTGACAGAGAATTTCTTTCATGCATTCTTTGAAACCCTGTGGGGGAGACAACTCCTTTATGGAAAACAGAGGAACAAAGCAATATATTTGGAAAATGTCTTTATTTTGTGTTCCCTACAATTTGAAAGCTATTCTTTGTAGCGAGACAACCCCTTTAAGGTGTAGGAGCTGTTAGTGTGTATTGGCTCAGGAGCAGATGTTAAAAGCATCACTAATATTTTTTTTTAATAAATGAAACCAGATACTGATACCAACTCTCTTATTCTTAGCTGCTTTTACTTTTTTATTGTAAATTCTGTTTTCTGTTTATGTGATTATGGGGGCAGCCATTTTACCTGAGCAGCTTCTGATAGCATTTACATATGCTTTACAGCAACTACATAGATTATAGGACCCTGTGAATAGGAGCAGGCTCAGTGACTTTTATGGGAGAGTTTTCTAAGCACGCTCTGTGACTTTGGAATAATTCATTGTGTAGGGAGGGCTAGAGGGTAAGTCATGACCATCACCTACTGTGAATGGTGGATCTGGTGTTGTCTAAACATTAGTGTCACAGTTTATTTTAATTCTGCCTGTGATGTTAATGAGAAGACGGCTGAAAATTGATCTCTACTGAACAGGAAATGTCAGACTATTATTAGACTTATGGGTCAGAGTAAAAAAAAACAAATGACAGGATTTCAAGATATATGTTTTAAAACTGTAAATAGTAACATGGAAAAGTTTTGAAAAAAAAATCACTAATGTTAAAAAACATGTTGAGCATAAAAACAATATTAAAACAATAGGACATTTGCTGATGACACATTTCCTTTTGCCACCAAGTACAATTGGTGTGGAAGGCTTGCAAATTAAATATTAAACATTTTCACCATTCAATAGTATTAAAAATTCTCTACCATTTTTGTTGTAGCTGCTACCTTAGTGATCCATAGTGTACAGCTCATCTCCAGAGGGTACAACCAGTGATGAGAACTCCTCATTCCTAGCAGCACATGCTCAGATATCACCTCTCTTCTCAGGCAGCTACTATCAGTCTCTTCCCTGCCTATTAATCATATACTAACTCACTGTTGAGCAAGTGTTTAACCCCAGGTGCTGTTATTCTACTCCAGTCCTCTGTACCTCTTAGTTATTAGTCAAACAGCGCAAATAAATAACAAGAAAAAAGAAACCTCAATCAGGTATGTGCATTGAGACAAAACAAATTCCACCTGTTTGGGTACTGCATGGATTTGAAGTACTAACCACTCTACACTGAAGCTGCTCATAGCTTTTTAAATAAACAAACCTTTGTTTGACTAGAGTGAGCCCACTGTGGGGAAAGGTATGTTGATGTCAAGCCTGCTGGATCACATGATATGCAATTCAAATAAATCATACACGCCCCTTTTTCAGCACACTGAAAGTTGAAGCTGGATGAACCATGAAATGTGTTTGTGGCAAAACCCCTTTAATACTAGGACTACACAGCGACTTTCTCATCACTCATCTTCCTTGCCATTTGCAGCAAATCATATAATAACTAGCATGGACCTCACTATGGACACCATCCAATCTCATCCTGGGATAGCTCAGTGGCTGAGTGGTTCAATTCCAACAAAAACATCTGCATGGATCATATTTATTCTTGTGTTTCTGTGGAGTTCCTCACTTACTGAAAAAACGTATTGATAGAAGTTTGTAACTTAAAGGGGTCTTCCAACACTTCAAAATGCTTGTTCATCTAGGATTAAATGTACGCAGTGAGGTATTGTTTCATTACTAATGCCTGTTCTTTATAAAGTAATTGTGTATTTGGCATTTTATGTCCATTTTCATATCTCACCAACATATGCGTTATTCTCCTATATCATTGTATTTAAATATACTTTTTGTTTTCAATTCTAGTCAGCCTTCTGTAGTGTTTTATTTTTTATACACAGGTGTTATTAGTTTTTGTTGCATATATTATTATATTTTATATATATATTATATTATATATATATATATATATTATTTTTTTAAGCTTTCTATTTCCACCAAGTGGAGTGCTTTGTCGCTGGTGGTCCCATTGCTGCGCGCTGTTCACATTGGTCTCTCATATGACACATCTTGGGGTCGGCGTCTCGTGGAGGTGGGTGTGATCTAGAGGGTTCCTTTGTAAAGGTGCTGATGTCACGCCTGTTATAGGTGTGTCTTCTGCCGACTTGCGTTGGGGCTCTTTGGGTCCGCCCGCCTCTGACGGGACTCTGACGGTTATCCGCGTGACGTCATCTGTGACGTTCGCGCTATCGCGATCTTTCCTTGGTCTGTCAGTGATGTGGACCTTTGTGCGCATGCGCGTAGCTTTGGAGTTTCTGCCCGCGCATCTCCACAGGTGAGTAGCATGTCTGCATTTACTCAGGTATATAAACTAGCTTGTATCATGTATAGTTATGCTATGACTAAGGGTCGAGTATGACCTGAAACGCGTCAGCATTGCTGCTGCCTATTTTTCTGTCACCACATTTTAATCTTGTTAATAAAGACCTCCAGTTTTTCACGGATTTTGGAGTTGCTAGCAAATTTTCTTCTTTCTTCATCTAGCAAGGCCTGATGTAAAATAGAAGGAAAGAATCATACTTACCTCCTGATGGTCTTGTTCCGTCTCCATGACCGTTCAGTTCATCTCAGATCTATCTGTGAATGTTCAGGTGACAGGTGTAGCCAATCACAGGCCCCAATGGTCACGTGCATGTGACGTTGTGACCTGTGATTGGCTACACTTGTCACATGAACGATGCTACAGCCGGGATGAACGGGATGGCCACCGAGACAGAATGAGAGCATCCAAGAGTTAGGCCATGTTCACACGGCTTATTGCCGACGGATTTGTGCGCCGTATTGAGCGCACAAATCCGCCGTGAATAAGAGGGCGGGACGGGGGCGGGGCCGGAGCGCGGCGGGGGCGCCGCTCCCGGCCCCATAGACAATGCATTATTTACGGCGCGGACGCGCCGTAAAATAATGTGCATGTCACTTTCTCCCCCGCGGCGGATTTGCGAGCGGGGAGGAGCGACGGAATCCACTGTTCTCTTGAGAGCAGTGGATTACCGTAATGACTCCGAGGATTGGCGCCGTATTGAAGCGCAAATCAGGCGCGGAATACGGCGCCAATCCGTCGGCAAATAAGCCGTGTGAACGGGGCCTTAGAGTATGATTTTACCGTCTATTTTTCATCAAACAAGTGTTTTGACATTTTGGAACACCCCTTTACAGACTGGGTTCATAAGTTGCATTTTTGTTGCATTCATTAAAGGGATGTTTCCACCATGTATTTTGATGGCATATTAATAAGGATATGTCATCAAAGTCTTATAGGTATGGGTCCCTCTTTTGGGAGTTGCTCCGATCTCGGGGACGGGTCTTGAGAGTCTCGGCTAAGAATAGAGAGCTGATCATGCTTGCACATGAATCTCCATTCTGTTATATTGGAGTTCTAAGTACAGGTGAGCAATTTGTTCAGCTTTACTTGAAACTCCCATAGAACAGAATGGAGAGTTGTATGCAAGCAAGACTGGCTCTTCATTCTGAGCCAAGACTTTTAGGTCCTGTTCCCAAGATAGGTGCAGGTCCTAGAGGTGGGACCCACACTCATCACACTTTGATGGCATATCCTATCTATATGCCATCAAAATGCACGGTAGAAACACTGCTTTATCAGCTTAAAAGAAATGAATGTACAAAACACATCGTTTAAATTGATGCATCAAAAGGGCATGCAGTAAAAGCATGCATTCTTTCAAAAAAGCATGCATTTTTTAGAATGCAAGTGTTTTTTTGGAAAATGCATGCCTTTTCTGTTATTGCTGCATGTGATTTCGGTGCATTCAAAAAACATAATGTGATTGAACAGTTTCTGTACAGTGATGGAAAATGTCAGCACAATATAAATGAATACAATAAATAAATCAAACTTGTGATATATATCGTACAAGGCCAGGTGATTGCTTTTCTGTTCAGTGCAGGTTATCGAGGAAACTAAAGAATGTTGCTGTGAGATCCACAATACTGGTTTGGGCTATAAAGAAACATGACACCAGCACCATAAAGTCGAGAGCTAACGTGTGATCTCCATAGAAACAGGATCAGGAAGGAAGGGGAAACTTTCTGTGCTTCTAATTATACTGCACCCAGGGCCTTATTATCTGCTGCATGTACTTTGTAGCTAAAGACAATCCTACATGACAGAGCTAGACAAGTCCTGTCCTATATTCTGAAATAGGTGGGAAAGGGTCAAAAGGCCTCTAGTTACAGGAGAACATTGCGCCTCAGGTAAAAACCACTGCAGACAAACGCAATCCAATAAGCAGCCAGACTGAAGCTACCATTTCTTCAGTAAGTGTAATGAGAAACCTAGAGCTTCTGCTCCACTTTCCTCTTGAATAGTTCTTAAAGCCAAAACACTTAAGACAGGTTCATAATATATAGGAGTGAGTTTCAAGGGATTTTCAGTTTGTAACAAAAGTTAAAGGGGGTTTTCTGCTATAGACAATGATGCTACATCGTTAGGATATGCCATCATTTTCTGAGTCGGTCACGCGTGCACACGACTCTGCATTCTGTTCTATGGGAGTTCCAAGCATGGCTCGGCTGTACTCAGAAATCCCATAGAATAGAATGAAGAGTGCTGTGAGTGGTGGACGTTCCACACTCATGGCAAAACCCCTTTAAGGGGAAGCTTCTGCTACCCCATTAAAGGGAATGTTTAATCATAAAATAACCTATAGTTAATTAATGTTTTTCATGTTATTTTCCATATCACTATCAATATTTGGCGAAAATCCTGAAATCCTGCAGCTTTCATTTTGGCCAGTAGGCCTAATAATGGCCTGATACTTCCTGTCCTGTAGACAAAGCTTATCAGCAGTCTCCTCATTAGGCGTATTTTGGCGCGGACTGTGCACACCACTATATGCCTGCAATACACCTGTTGCTGTGCATAAGTCAGTCATAGACTTCAGTGTTAGAAAACACATGCCAGCGTATGCGTTTTTTTGCAGGACACAAAAGCGTGGTAGACTATGCTTTTGTATGCATCTCAAAAACCTATCTTAATGCAAGCTATGTCAAACAGAGTCAAAGGTATGCACTATAACTATACATTTCTACCATTGTACTCAATGAATACATCAAGCTATGTGTTTGGAATATTTTGTACCATTCAAACATATACATGACAAACCCAGTGAAAACCCAGCCTCAAAGGGGTTGTCTTACTACATCGATTCCTCCTACCTCAGTCCTCTTTTCTCTTTTTCATTTTTAAATTCAGGGGCGTGTTTACTGGCTTTTACTGGCCTGTAGTGACGAGCTGTGGAGGACACCAGGTCTGTAGCTATAGCGACTAAGGCTGGCAGCCTATCAGGAGAGATTGAACGTGTCTGTAGCTATAGCGACCTGAGGAGCTGATGCAGCTCATACAAGAAGGGATGTCTAGGAATCGGTAGGACACTGTTATTGGACATATATTGCAAAATGACTTGGTTTTGCGAGATCTTTAACATAAAAAGCAATCCTTGAAAGAATAGCTTTCAAAATGTAGGGAACACTAAATGAAGACGTTTCCAAATATATTGCGTTGTTCATTTTTTTTGTTAAGGAGCTACAAATGATTTTATCACCTTCTGAGTGCTCTCAGGTTTCCCAAGTGACCGATCTGTGTACTCCTTTTCCCCTGCAGTTTGTTCTATCTGATAGCAGGGAGTGATGTCATCACACAGGTCGCGGGCCGGCAGTAAGAGCTTGCTTGTTATCTGCTATTTCAGACAAAAGACTAATTACTCTACTGTTTACATTAGCTCAGAAGCTTCTCCAGACCTCAGAGAAGGTCATTTAACTGATAAACAGAGAAGTCTGAATACATGGAGCTCATATGCTAATTACAGACAGCTTGACCAGGAAGTGACAGAGCAAAGCAGCATTATTTCATTCATGCATCCTATGAAACTTTGAGATGAGACAACTCCTTTAAGGACATTTTATCTAGTGCTAGTGTGCACAAGTTTCTCTGGTTACTGACAACCCTCCCTGATCTCTCATTGTTCCAAGCTGTCAGTCATTCAGTCCGACCATGGCGAGTAACTCCCTGCTGAGTTTTAGGGCGGCATGTATGAACAGGGCTGTGCCAGAAGTCTGGTGTATTTTCAGCCCGACATCAGGTGCAGCCCCATTCGCAATAGTTAAAAGCCTCCCGTATGCCATTATCAGGCGCATTAAATAGCGCCCATGGCACTTTGTAACGCGCCCGATCTCGGGGGGCATGCGGGAGGCGGGGCGCACTATAACCGTGCGAAGCTATAGATTTATAGCTTCGTTACGGCATTTCTAGATGCATTACTGCTGCAACAGGTAAACCACTTTCAAAGTGGTTTACCTGAGCCAGAAATTTCGTCTTAGCGCTAGAATGCACCTGATTTATGACCCACAGTAGAGCAGGTTCATAAATCAGGCGCATTCTATGCTATTATAATGCACATGAAAATTGTCGTTTAAACGGCAAAATTCATGCATGTCGTCCTTAATCTCTAGGAACAGAGTTTTGTTGGTTTAAGATAAGGACATCTTTTTACTCGTTAAAGCTCTGTAGTCTTGTGTACTACAGATTTTAAGTCTCCTGAACTGATTTCACTGTAACAGCCTCAACTAGGAATAGCAGTGCTGATATGCCAATTACTGCTATAGACCGGCCCAAAGTCTCACCAGGTAGTATGAGTCTAACTTTATTTTCTCCACTCCAAATCTCTCCAAGTAAATGATCCAGCATCCATTGCCTTTATATCATATTTATTGTGCAAACAGGATAAATGCTCATATGAAAAATCTTAACATTGGATCATTTACTTGGAGTGATTTGGAGCGCAGAAAATAAAGTGTGTACCTTCTGTTTGGCCTTATGGAGATCCGTGCAGTCAGACTTAATGCGTACCAGTCCCGGCAAATACTTCTCATTTTAAGGGGGAGCACCTTTTCCTTTTTCTATTTGCAAAGTGTGAGTCTGAAGCTGCCTTTGAAACTGCATATTAAGAAAATCCCTTTAAAGTAAAAAAAGGGTATACTCACCTTCCTTCACTCCTCTGTTCCAGCGCTAAGTCTCTTCAGTCATCTGTTTACCTTGTTCTTCTGCCGAAAGGGAACATTGCAGCTGCAGTCTCTAATTGCCACTTATTTATATCACTGTTCGAAATTGAACATCTTAGAAAGGTAATGTACGAAGAGGCATGTGTCCACTTCATCGAATCAAGGGCTGCAGCAGTCACGTTCCCGCCCAGAAGAAGAACACCGTAACCAGGAATAAAGAATCGGAGGAAGGTGAGTATAGACTTTTTATTTATTTTATGTAACACCAGGAGCTTTCTATTAATTTTTGATAAAAACTGGAAAACCCTTTTAAACAAGTTAAAACTGTTAAAATGCTGCATGTGAAAATATTATGTGTCTCAAAGCTGACTGTACATGCGCAGACTTTGATTAGGTTTTTTGTAGCCGGGTTTCTCTGTACTATACTTCCCAACCTTTGACGTTGGCATCAGGGAGATTCCATGATACAGCACAGATAACGCACCACTGAAAGTTTTTCCCAGTCGGAAAGGTGACTGACTATCAGCTTTCCTAGATAATGGAGGAAAACTGGGTGATGCTAATTCAGCACATCTATCAGTCCGCTTTCCTTTGTTACTAGGTGTAATGTAACGGTCGTGGTAGTGGATCTCCTGGACCACCGCAAGTGATGGTGTAAGCCACGGCAGGTAGCGGAATCTAAGTAGGTCCCGGTTTTCACCAGAGCCCGCCGCAAAGCGGGATGGACTTGCTGCGGCGGGAGTCTACCAGGTCGCTACCCCTGATGTGACATGCTTGCGGTGGCAGCTGAGGTGTAGCGTGGTACAAAATCGTGAGACGTAGGCGTAGTCAGGGACAGGCAGCAAGGTCAGGGCAGGCGGCAAAGGTTCAGAGTCGATAAACGTAGGCAGAGGTCAGAACACACGGTTGGACGGTAAACGCTCAGGAACGCTTTTTCTAGGGCACGGAGGCAACAAAGATCCAGCAGGGAAGTGACGTGGATCCATAAACTATATAGGGTCAGCGCCCGGCAATTACCCAATTACCGGCGCGCTGGCCCTTTAAATTTACATGAACGAGCGCGGATCTAGGGGGCGCGCACGCGCATTCCAGCCGACAGGGGAAGAGAGCAGGACAGGAGCGTGGTCAGGTGAGTGGATGGAACGGGTGCGACCGCGGCCAGTATCACGGCCAGTGGCGCCACCTGTCCCCGCCGGGCGCCCGCAGAGAGGGACACGGGTTCGCCCGCAACCCGCGGACCGGGACGCGGCGCCACCTGTTATATAAACTCCCCCCCTTACACCTCCCCTCCTTTTTAGGCTGCCGCCACCTGCGGATGAGATCATGATTAAGGATATTTGATTCTGGCTCCCAGGATCTCTCCTCGGGTCCGAAGCCCCTCCAATCCACAAGGAAGACACGCTTCCCTCTGACCGACTTCATGGCCAAGATGTCAGCGGAATCAGCTACCGGGGGAGGCGATACATTCTTCTGAGAGAACCGGTTCAGGACCAGAGGCTTAAGGAGGGAAACATGGAAAGAGTTTTGGATCTGGAGCGATGGAGGTAAGCAGAGCTTTTACGTCACCGGGTTCAGCTGCCGAAGCACCTTGAAGGGTCCCAGGAAGCGAGGGCCCAATTTGTAACTGGGAACCTTCAGGCGCACGTACTTTGAGGAAAGCCAAACCTTGTCCCCTGGGTTAAATGTCGTGGCAGGTCTTCTCCTTTTGTCTGCCTGAGACTTCATACGAGCTGAGGCTCGGAGTAGGGTGTCGAGTTGAGTCTCTTGTCAGATGGTCTTGATATCCCAAACTTGGTCATCGACAGCGGGCACCTCCGAATCAGTGGGCAGGGAATGGGGGGGAGGGGTGCGGGTGGCGGCCATAGACCACAAAAAATGGAGAGACGCCTGCTGCATTCGAGTCACGATGGTTAGAAGAGAACTCGGCCCAGGGAAGCAGCTCGGCCCAGTTGTCCTGACGTCCGGATACAAAATGACGTAAGTATTCTCCCAGAATCTGGTTCACTCTTTCCACCTGACCATTGGACTGAGGGTGGTAGGCCGATGAAAAGTCTAATTTGACTTGCAGACGGGAACACAGCGCACACCAAAATAGGGATACGAATTGAACGCCTCGATCAGAGACGATATGTGAAGGTAACCCATGTAGACGGAAATATGCTGGAAGAAGTGACCGGCCAATTATGGAGCAGAAGGCAGCCTAGGAAGAGGCACAAAATGGGACATCTTTGAAAACCGGTCCGTAACCACCCAGATGACAGAATTCCCTGAAGAAACCGGTAGGTCCGTGATGAAATCCATGGCTATGTGTGTCCAAGGAGTTTCTGGAATGGGCAGCGGCAGTAAAAGACCTGCGGGCCTATGGCATGGGACCTTGTTCCAAGCACACATGACACAGGAGAGGGTGAAGTCCTTGACATCTTGTGCCAGAGTCGGCCACCAGTAGTGCCGAGAGATCAGAGCATAGGACTTGCGTACTCCGGGGTGATCAGCCAATAGGTAGCTATTCCCCCACTCCAGTATCCTTTTCCTGAGTGCCAGCGGCACGTAAGTCTTGCCCGTAGGAACGTTTTGGAGATCTACGGAAGCCACTTGAACCAACCGTTCTGGAGAAATAATGTGATGTGACATGGGTTCTTCACCAACCACATCAGAGGCACGGGAGAGGGCATCAGCCTTGACGTCTTTCTCAGCAGGCCGAAAGTCAAAGCGTGAGAAACAGAGAGACCACCTGGCTTGGCGAGGGTTTAGACGCTGGGCCGTCGGAAGATACAGTAGATTCTTGTGATCTGTACAGACATCAGTTGGGTGATGAGAACCGTCCAGTAGATGTCGCCATTCCTCCAGGGCTAGCTTGATAGCCAAGAGCTCCCGATCCCCAATGGCATAATTCCGCTCCGCCGGTGAAAAGGTCTTGGAGAAGAACCCGCATGTGAGAGTCTTGCCTTTGGGACTTTTCTGTGTGAGGACCGCCCTTGCCCCCATGGAAGAGGCATCCACCTCCAAGGAGAAAAGTTTCTCAGGATCAGGCCGGACCAAGACAGGCGCTGAGGAGAAGGCAGTCTTTACACTGTGTTCCAAATTATTATGCAAATAATATTTTCTCTTATTTTCCAAAATTACCTATATGAATTGCAGTCATTGTAATTTTCCAATCATAAACTATAAGAGTATAATTGAAAGGTTTTTCAACAAACTGCCTATGATAACAGTATATTTTATACAAAAAAATGCACTCAAAATGCATGTTCTAAATTATTATGCACAGCAGAGTTTTCAACCTTTTCATTTTTATAACAAACAAAAAAATGGTCATTTGTGAAATTATAAGCATTAGCAGGTTATTACAAACTGAAATCAAACAGTTTTCAAGTTAAAACTTTATTCTAGGTGATGTTACATGCGAAAATCTGACCCCTTGTTCGAAATGAGCTTCTGAACTATCTAGTCCATTGAATTTGTCAGTTTTTGGATGGTTTCTGCTTTAATTGTTTTGCATGAGGACAGAATACCCTCCCAGAGCTGTTGCTTAGATGTGAACTGCCTCCCGCCATCATAGACACTCCCTTTGATGGTGCTCCAGAGGTTCTCAATGGGGTTGAGGTCAGGGGAGCATGGGGGCCACACCATAAGTTTGTCCCCTTTTATGCACATAGCAGCCAGAGATGCAGATGTGTTATTTGCAGCATGAGACGGTGCATTATCATGCATGAAAATGATATTGCTGCGGAATGCACGGTTCTTCTTCTTGAACCATGGCAGGAAGTGCTGTTTGAGAAACTCCACATACATTATGGAGCTCATCTTTACACCTTCAGGAATCCTAAAGGGCCGACAATCTCTCTCCCCATGATTCCAGCCCAAAACATTACTCCACCTCCTCCTTGTTGGTGCCGTAGCCGTGTTTGCATGGGGTTTCCATCAACCAGCCATCCTCACTCCATCCATCTGGACCATCGAGCGTTGCACGGCACTCATCGGTGAACAAAACAGTTTTGAAGTCAGTCTTCATATATTGTTTGGCCCACTGGAGCCATTTCTACTTGTGTGCAGTGGATAGAGAGGGTCGATAGGATGGCTTACGCACAGCTGCAAACCTCTGAAGGACCCTGCATCTTGTTGTTCGGGGGACGTTGGAGGCACCAGCAGCTTCAAAAACTTGTCTGCTGCTATGACAAGGCATTTTTGCAGCTGCTCTTTTAACATGACGTAATTGCCTGTTGGAAAGAGTCCTCAATTTTCCCTTATCAGCACGCACACGTGTGTGCTGTGAATCAGCTACATACTTCTTGATTGTGCGATGATCACGATGAAGTGTCTTGGCAATGTTGATTGTAGTCATGCCTTGACCTAAACACTCCACAATTTGTTGCTTCTCAGCAGCCGACACATCCTTTTTCTTTCCCATTTTGGCTGAAAATGTAGGCTGCTTAATAATGTGGGACAGCCTTCTTAAGTAGTCTTGCCTTTAATTGGACACACCTGCCAAACTAATTAGCACAGGTGTCTGCAAATGCTTTCAGTGATATAAAGAGCCCTGACACACATCACCATCAATGAGTTTAACTGACAAACAAAAAAATTCTTACCTTATCACTCCTAAACACTTTTTGCATAATAATTTGGAACACAGTGTAGCTCAATAAACGCCTTTTCAGCCTCCGGAGGCCAACATCTCGGGTTCGCATTCTTTCTGGTGAGGGCCACAATGGGAGCCACCAAGGTGGAGAAGTGGGGAATGAATTGCCGGTAATAGTTGGTGAAGCCAAGGAAGCGCTGTATCGCCCGAAGGCCGACAGGACGGGGCCATTGCAGAACTGCAGAGAGTTTTACTGGGTCCATCCGCAGACCTCTAGCCGAGACTATATACCCGAGGAAAGGTAGGCTGGTCTGGTGGAATAAACATTTATCCAGCTTGGCGTACAGTCGGTTGTTGCGCAGCCTCAGAACCTGGCGCACTTGTGTCCGATGGGTCTGGAGATCAGGGGAGAAAATCAGAATGTCATCTAGATACATTATGACACAGGTGTACAATAGATCCCGGAAGACATTATTTACGAATTCTTGGAACACAGCTGGAGCGTCGCCTAGCCCAAAGGGCATCACGAGATACTTGAAATGTCCATCTCGTGTATTAAAAGCCGTTTTCCACTCGTCCCCTTCTCGAATTCTGATGAGATTATAGGCTCCTCGCAGGTCCAATTTGGAGAACACTTCAGCCCCCTTGAGGCGGTCAAAAAGCTCCGAGATCAGTGGGAGAGGGTAGCGGTTTATCATGGTGATTTTATTTAGACCTCTGTAATCAATACACAGACAGAGGGAACCATCTTTTTGCTGCACAAAGAAAAACCCGGCTCCGGCTGGGGAAGAGAATGTGCGGATAAATCCTTTCTGCAGGTTCTCTTGTATATAGGCCGACATGGCCCGAGTCTCCGGCATGGACAGCAGATAGACCCTTCCCCGGGGGGACTGGTCCCAGGGAGGAGATCAATTGGGCAGTCGTAAGGCCGATGAGGCGTCAGCGTCTCGGCCTGCTTCTCAGAGAATACATCCCCAAAATCCTGGTACTCTACTGTCAGACCTGGCAGAGGCTTGGCGGGCGACTGTGGAGAAGTAGTAGGCACCAGGCTTGGTGCCTCCAAACAGAGGTTCTGGCATTCCGGTCCCCAACGCAGGACTTCGTCTGTCTTCGAGTCGAGCGTAGGGGCATGATGTTGCAGCCAGGGAAGCCTCAAAAGAATCGCCGAGGAAGCACGAGGCAGGACATGAAACATGATCTCCTTATGTAGAGCCCCTACACGGAGGGTCACTGGCTTGGTTATGTACTGGATGGGGTCACTAAGGAGCTCCCCACTGACCGAAGAAATAAGCAGAGGTTTTTCCAGACGGACTACTGGCAAGCGGTACCGGGTTACCAAGGAGGCATGAATGAAGTTCCCGGCTGACCTGGAGTCCAGGAAGGCGGAAATCCGGAACAATGGACCAGCATCAGACGTCACCTCCACTGGCATCATCAAACGTGGACAGGGGGAAACAGCACCTAAGGACGCCTCTCCTACGGCACCTAGGTGTGAGCATTTCCCGAACACTGGGGACGTAGCGGACAGCTTCTGCGGAAATGGTCTGGACTGGCGCAGTAGAGACAAAGGTTCTCTGCGCGACGTCAGGTCAGCTCCTGCTCCGATAAGTGGGCCCGATCCACCTGCATGGGTTCCGCATCAGAAGCTAAAGGAGGCGGCAAAGGAGAACGCTGGAATACCGGAGCCAGGCGAAGCAGCCGACGGGGGTGTGCAGACAGGGCCGTTCCTAGGCTAAATTTCACTCTGGGCGAGGTGAAGAAATTTCGCTCCCCCTCCCCATGTAACATAATGTGCCATAATGAAACACAGTGCATCACCATCAACCAAAGCCAAAATATACAGAAAGCTTTACCACAATGTGCTACATATAAAACTACTAAATAATAGTCATACAGTTACCAAATAACACTGCTACACTAACCAGAATCCCAAGACCACTAAGACCACATATCACCAGCACACAGTGACCGAATAATACTACCACACCATGAACACATATCATCACCATATAGTGGCCAAATAATACAAACTGACCATTACTGAATACAAACCATTATACTTCAACCAATATTACCGGTGTACAGTGACCATACAGTGGTGGATACCAGCTGTACACAGGCTCTGCAGACATATAAATGGTTACAGTAAAGTTATATCTAGTGACTCACAGGAGACGTCTCTGAAGAGTTGTTCTCTTTCTCTTCTTCTTCTTTTCCATCTGTCCCAGACGCCATGACGACTACTCCCGACTCTTCACTGTAAAATTTATCTTTAACAAATATCTTAAGACTCCTCACTTTATCAGCACTTCCCAACCAATTCCTATCACTATACAAACTCCCCATCTATAGCATCTCATATGGTAGCCATGTAATAGCCCCTGTAGCCATGTAGTAGCCCCCTATAGCCAGGTAGTAGCCCCCTGTAGCCAATGATGCCCGCCCTAAGCCAGTAGATGCCCCCCTGTAGCCAGTGATGCCCCCTGTAGCCAGTAGATGCCCCCTGTAGCCAGTGATGCCCCCTGTAGCCTGTGATGCCCCCGTAGCAGTAGATACCCTCTGTAGTCAGTGATGCCCCCCTTCTAGCCAGTGATGCCCCTCCCGTAGCCAGAGATGCCCCCGTAGCCAGAGATGACCCCCGTAGCCAGTGATGCCCCCCTGTAGCCAGTGATGCCCCCCTTGTAGCCAGTGTGCCCTCATTGTAGCCAGTGATGCCCCTTGTAGCCAGTGATGCCCCCCCTGTAGCCAGTGATGCCCCCATTGTAGCCAGTAGATGCCCCTGTAGCCAGTGATACCCCCTGTAGCCAGTAGATGCCCCCTGTAGCCAGTGATGCCCCCCTTGTAGCCAGTGATGCCCCTCCTGTAGCCAGAGATGACCCCTGTAGCCAGTGATTTCCCCCGTAGCCAGTGATGCCCCCCTGTAGCCAGTGATGCCCCCTTGTAGCCAGTGTGCCCCCATTGTAGCCAGTGATGCCCCCTTGTAGCCAGTGATGCCCCCCCTGTAGCCAGTGATGCCCCCATTGTAGCCCGTGATGCCCCCTGTAGCCAGTGATGCCCCCCTTGTAGCCAGTGATGCCCCTGTAAGTAATTCTAAAATAACAAAATAGTATTCACCTGGGTCCGCGCGTCCCGGTCCGGAGCTGCTCAGCGGTGGGAGCTGCTTAGCGGTGTAAGCAGCGTGACATCATCACGCTGCTTACGCTGCACGCAGCTCCCAGGGATCTCCTCAGCGGCAGAGCTGCCAGCCGAGGAGATCGAGCATCGCAGGGGGCGCGGTGAAAGCTGTGCGCCCCCTGCGATGCTGTGTATGTATCAGCGCTCAGTGAGCGCCGATACATACAGGGGAGGAGCCGGGACGGGAACGATCCGTCCCGCCTCCTCCCTGCAGCTGCTGGCTCTGCGCGACTGTTATAAAACAGTCGTGCAGAGTCAGGGGTGATCCTCAAGGCGGGAAGGGTGGGCGGTCGCGGAGCCCCCCGCGGGTGAGCGGAGCTTCGGCGCCCCGGGTGATCGCCCACCCTGCCCGCCCCTAGGAACGGCCCTGTGTGCAGAGTCTCTTTCTTGGCGGAGCTCTTTCTGCCTTTCAGCGAACCTTACATCGATGCGGGTGGCCAGGTGAATTAATTCGCTCAGGGAGGATGGAAGGTCTCTTGCTGCCAGAGAGTCTTTTACCCTGCTGGACAGACCCATTTTGAAGGTGGCGAAGAGAGCGGCGTCATTCCAAGTCAGCTCCGAAGCCAGGGTACGGAATTGAACCACATAGTCTCCCACGGAGGAGTCACCCTGTTGAAGGCTCAAGAGCGCGGTCTCAGCAGAGGAAGCGCGCGCTGTCTCCTCGAAGACGGTGCGGAATTCGTGGAGGAAGGTCTGTAGATCCGTGGTCACAGGGTCATTCCTGTCCCAGAGGGGGGTCGCCCAAGCCAGAGCCTTCCCGGATAGCAGGCTCACCACGAAGGCCACTTTAGACCTCTCCGAGGGAAACTGATCCGCCATCAGTTCCACGTGCATAGAGCACTGGGTAATAAAACCCCGGCAGAGCTTGGGATCCCCGGCAAAGCTGGAGGGTAAAGGAAGCCGAAGCTTGGGTCCCACGGTGGCCAAAGGAACAGCGGGTGTAGACGGAGCCACAGACGGAGACGAAGACTGTTGCTGGGATGCAAGGAGCTGACGCATCATGGCGGAGAGCTGGCCCAATTGCTGTGCCTGTTGTGCGATTTGCTGCGATTGTTGGGCAACAATCGTCGTAAGATCTGCGATGCTTGGCAGAGGCACCTTGGCGGGATCCATGGCTGGATCTTACTGTAATGGTCATGGTAGTGGATCCGCTGGACCACCACAAGCGATGGTGTAAGCCACGCCAGGAAGCGGAATCTAAGTAGGTCCCGGTTTTCACCAGAGCCCGCCGCAAAGCGGGATGGACTTGCTGCGGCGGGAGTCTACCAGGTCGCTACCCCTGACGTGACTTGCTTGCGGTGGCAGCCGAGGTGTAGCGTGGTACAGAATCGTGAGATGTAGGCGTAGAGGACAGGCGGCAAGGTCAGGGCAGGCGGCAAAGGTTCAGAGTCGATAAACGTAGGCAGAGGTCAGAACACATGGCAAGACGGTAAACATTCAGGAACGCTTTCTCTAGGGCACGGAGGCAACAAAGATCCAGCAGGGAAGTGACGTGGATCCATAAACTATATAGGGTCAGCGCCCGGCAATTAACCAATTACCGGCGCGCTGGCCCTTTAAATTTACATGAACGGGCGCACACGCGCATTCCGGCCGACAGGGGAAGAGAGCAGGACAGGAGCGTGGTCAGGTGAGTGGATGGGACGGGTGCGCCCGCGGCCAGTATCACGGCCAGCGGCGCCACCCGTCCCCGCCGGGCGCCGCAGAGAGGGACACGGGTGCGCCCGCGACCCGCGGACTGGGACGCGGCGCCACCGGTTACATGTAAGCAGTGATACAAGGTAAAAATACCCTACCTCACTGCATACAAGAAGCTGTGAGCCGGGGAGCAGACATTGTTTTGTACAATAATCCATGATGCAGGGAGCAGCATAGAAAGGTTAAGTACAGAAAGGTCGCTCCTGAAGCCACAGCTAGAGTTCTACATGTAACCAGATGTCAGGGCAGTGTGTCTTAACAGACTATTCTCCATGACCATATTGTGTACTGCCATTGTTTCTTTATACTGTCATTTACTTTCTATATCAGGTTCCTATTGATTAAACCTTTGACTGTAATGTTGGACCGTGGGTTTATTACTATATCCACTTCTGTTAATACGTTCAAGTCAGATGGTCTTTTCACTGAGCACCCGTGACCCATTAGGTATGCGGCACCTCTAATTCTACTCCTCTTGATACACTATCCTGGCACCATCTGTTTTAGTAGCCGGTGCAGGAGAGTCTCCTAGGGCTATGTCTACACAGAAATGGTTTACAGTCGGATTTTATGCAAATTCGGTATTTAGAATCTGCAAAAAATCCGACTGTTAATCATCCCCATAGACCTCGATAGAAAATCCGAGCTGTAGTCTACACAAATCTGATCAAAAAACATAAAACTTGTTTTATAATCCGCTTGAAGACGGTGGATTATAGTACTGTTCAATGTGGGCTGGCTGAAAAACAAAATCCACGGTTACAAACCGAAAACTAAAATACTGGTTAATACTGGTCGAATTCTATAACAGTCCGATGGTATTTTACTGTTGCAGAGCAGACGTGACCTAAAGGCTTCAGGAAAATTGGACAGGTAAGCTTTTTATCATAATAAATAAGGACATTTTTTTATAGATTGGATTTGTACTCCTTGAGGAAGCGATACTTGTGCGAAACGCGCGTCGGGGTGGCGAGTACAACCCACAGTACTTCTGGTAAGCAGTCGGACCATAACATGGATACTGGATAGGACTATCAGCTGCTATAGGCTATCTCCTAGGAATGTGCTATGGTTAATTAATATAGAAAAGCTTATTATTATGTGTAGCCTTGATAAAAATATTTGTATTTATAGTTACTTTATGGCTGCACTAATATGAGCCTTGGAGTTATGATTGCATAAATATGAGACTAGGTCATAGTATATAGATCCAATGATAGTAAATATAGTAAATATGGTCCTGCGTAGATTAATTGATTAGGATCTGTACTCTGTCGTTCTTGTTGGACTCTTCTTAACACCAATTTTTGTATGTCTTAACTTTTAATAAATTATTAATAAAGTATTTGATATTTTACCCTATGCTGTGTTTTTGTATCAGATATTAGTAATTTGGAGAGGGGTTACTATGTTAGGGGGCCGATACTTTGACTGGCCCAGCCATAAGAGGTTTTCTGGATTTAAATTTGTGTGGATAATAATAAATAAGGACATTTTTTTATAGATTGGATTGTTAGACATGGAGAAAGTGCTTTCGTTGGGATAATGTGTTTTATTTTTTATTTTTTTATATGCTCAGACATTTTTCCAACTATTTTTCCTTTTCCATTTTTTTGTCCCACTATGGGACGAGACTACTTTATGTGATCACTTGACCGCTGTTATAGTACATAGTAATTTATTGTTGTACATTGTATATATTATAGCAGGCTCCTGCTGTGGATTGTGCAGACACTGCTTCTGGGCGCGCATCTTCGAGCTCCGTAAAAGAACGGAGCCTAGAAGACTTACCAATATTTCTGAGAACCTGGAGGACCTGCCTTTTTCTCGGAATCTCCTGGATATACCTGGGGACTTGTTAAGTATGGGCTGCACCAGGGGCATAACTAGAATTTGCAGGGCCCCATAGCAAAATGAGATGGGACCCTTTCACCTAATGATAATAAAAGGAAACAGCATATGTAGCAATCATAAGTCAGAAAATCCTTATAGCTGCCCACCTTCAAGGGATTCTCATTTTCAGATAAAACTTCTAAAATGTCATGAACTGATATCTAGTGGTACAGTAACCACTTAAATGCCCAGTTTCTTACTGTACAACCCAAGATGAAGCCACCCTGCTGCCTTTAGGTATATATAGACCACAGCTCTTAAAATGGCAATCTTCTATGCAGGCACTGAAGGCATTGAGGGCATGCATAGATACAGGCAGCAAAAACAACTGTATCAAAAGTGGAAACAGCTGTGGGGTGGGAGCAGCCATTTGGCTAAATCACTTGATGGTCACCATAATGTTTTTGCACACCATACCCATGGCCATTAGGGTTGCTTTAAGAGTAATGCAATAAGGAACTAGGCATTTAGGGTGACATGTATGAAGGGGGCTGCGGCAGTTTTCAGGCCTGATTTGAGCCATGTCCAACATGTATGAACTGTTCCATGGCAAAATTTGGTGCATGCTGTGAGAGACCGACACCTTTGTATGCATCACTTCTAGGGAGGTGTATCTTGCCAGATTCATATGATGTGTCACAACAAAATGTGACATAGCAATCCATGGCAATTTAATAGTGCTAAGGAGGAGATAAATTTTGGTGCATACACTTTCCACTTTTTGGTGCAAAAATGTGTCTCACTCATTTATAGAGTGCTGTGAGACCCTTTCATACATACTGACTAATGCTACACTAACTTAGTGAGAAATTCAACTGTCGGGGCAGCGCCACTTTTCATACCTGTCCCCATTAGTGTTTCTTAACATGACCATTGGTTCATGACATTTCAGAAATGTAATTAATATGTGGCCAACCGCTCCAACTGTCTAGGCTGAAATGTACGTTTGTTCCACTTTTGTGAGATAAAAGTCTGTTTACAGATTGCATATATACTACATAGGTGTGACAACATGCTATAATCACACCCTTATCAACGTTCAAAAAGGTCTTATCATTTAGCAGTCTCAATAATACCTTATCATTTTGAGAAATATGGCAAAAGTTACTGGGATCAGTCTCAGCTGCTTTTAAGAGTATGAGCATATGTTTGATTTTGATACAGATTCCACATTAGAATAAATGTCAAAATCCACTCAAAATCTGCATCCAATTTGTTTGAAAGAAAAATTCACGCCATAGTCCACACTATGAACCTGCATCCAAAATAACGAAAACTAGGGCTAACCCTAGACATGCAGAAAGTGCAACAGCAACAATGCTACACGATGCCCAACAGGGGTTTGGACAGCTTCTGTGTTACAGAGAGGTGCAGCCAGTGAGCACTTAAAATGACAGGCAGTGAAAATCTATTGTGCTAAGAGTCAAAAACATTGAGCATTGCCATAAGAGAGATAGTAAGTCCGCTACCCCACCCAAAACTGTTAACCTAACCAACTGTTGTAACTACTAACTGTGCCTTTTTATGAGAACCATTAAGCAGGATTGAACCATTCTTATAATGTTAAGAAATCTCCAAGCAGTATGTTCACACGGCATAATTGCAGCGCAGTTAGTAGTCACAGTAGTTACTGATCAGCGCGTACTCCCAAAGCACGGGGGGCTGGCAGCCCACCAGCCCCATTGACATGCATTGTTCGTGGTGTATAATAGCTGAAAATAATTGACATGTCACATATCTCCCCGCGCGTAAAATATGATCGTATTTACGTGCGGGGGGACGAGGCATAATCCATAGTTCTCTATGAGAGATGTGAATTACCGTAATTGTGGGACGCATTTCTCCGTGTATTAAGCGCAATGCGCGGCGCTTAACTACGCCTGAAAAAAAGCCGTGTGAACATACCCTAAGTGCTTCTATATGAGTAAAACTATATTGCTGAACAGTTGAATTGTACTCTGCCTTATTGCTGTGCCATTTCCTTTCTGGAGAGAGGTCACTGCACCTTGCCTTACCAAATTGTGGGCATTGTCCTCCTTAAACTTGTCACTTTTATATGTTACATATTTGGTAGGATTGAGCAGAGGGAATGAAGACTCCAGGAAGCGAGGCTATGGGCCAGGTAAGCAGTGGATAAGGAAAACACCCAAGGGCATTTTCAAAAGAAGGGTTGACCATTGACCAAAGGGTGGAGGGAGAGGCCCACCCTACCTGAGGGACTGTGTAGGTAGGTAAAGATCGGAACAAGTAAGTTGCTCTAGACAAAAAGCCCTAGCTAAGAGTGGCAAAGAGGGAAGGCAAATGACAGAAATAGTGTCTTAAACCCACAACAGATGACCCTGACACATCTGCTTGAAGAACAGGAAAACTCAGCAAGATTTTCTAGTTTGCCCAAACAAAGGACTACACATTCATTTAGGTTGATAGCAATAGAGAAGAAGTTTACATGCCCAGACTTTTTACAAGGTTGGGGATATGCCTGAACATTTGTAGTAATTGCAGATTATTGGAGTTCAGAGCTCCAGGCCCAGAGTTCTTAGGCTATGTCTACAAAGCACAGAAATATTGTCGGATTTTCAGCGGTTTCAGTATTTTGAAACCGCCGAGAATCCAACAGTACACTGTGCTGCATAGACAGCAATGAAAAATCTGTGCTGTAGTCTATACAGTACGGGTTTTTTACTGCCTCTGGAGTTTTGCGGTTTGCCGCCGGTTTCTCGTACATTTAATTGTTTGGGTTGACAGCAAAGACTAAAACCAACCGCGCTTTTTGCGCTATTCAGTGACAAAAACCACGGTCCTGCACAGGACTAAATGCCGTCGCTTTCTGAATTTTTTTGTCCTATGCTGTGTGGACCTAGCCTTATAGAACTCAGCTTCGTTATTTCTGTGTCCAATGTACATGATACTTAGAGATTCTCTGATGATTGGTATAGGGTCAGGAGACTGGCGCAAGGAAAATGTGGTTCCCATCTTCAAATTGGCTTCTAGGTCTTGCCCAGGTAATTATAGACCAGTAAGATTAACACCCACTTTGAAAGTGGTATACCTGTTCCAGCTGTAATGCGCCTAGAAATGCCGTAACGAAGCTATAAAACTATAGCCTCGTACGGTTCTAGTGCGCCCCGCCCCCCCCCCTCGATCCCAGGCGCATTACAAATTGCCGCATGCGCTTTGTAATGCGCCCAGGAGTGGCGGGAGGGGTTTCAGCGCAGCTAACAGGGCTGCGCTGGATATCGGGCTGAAAAGATGCCAGATATCTACCGCAGCCCTGTTCATACATGTTGCCCATTATGTTTTGGAGGTGTTTCTCTGCTAAGGGCACAGGACTACTTCACTGCATCAATTGAAGAATGGATGGAGCCATGTACCATAAAATCCTGAGTGACAACCTAATTTCCTCCGCCAGGACATTAAAAATTGGTCATGGTTGGGTCTTCCAGCAAGAGAATGACCCAACACATACAGCCAAGGCAACAAAAGAGTGGCTCAATAAAAAGCACATTAAGGTCATGGAGTGGCCTAGCCATTTCCAGACCTTAATCCCCTAGAAAACTTATGGAGGGAGTTGAAGCTCTGAGTTGGCAAGCGACAGCCTCAAAATCTTAAAAATTTAGAGATGATCTGCAAAGAGCAGTGGACCAAAATTCCTCCTGACATGTGCGCAAACCTCATCATCATCTACAAAAAATGTCTGACTGCTGTGCATTTCAACAAGGGTTTTGCCACCAAGTATTAAGTCTTGTTTGCCAAAAGGAGCAAATACTTATTTCTCACTGCAAAATGCGAATACATTTATATATTTTATACAATGTGACTTACTGGATTTTATTTTGGATATTCTATCTCTCAATGTTAAAATTAACCTACCCTTAACATTATAGACTGTTCATGTCTTTGTCAGTGGGCAAACTTACAGTGGGGACTGCTGCATGGATTTTCCATTAAAGTCCATGTAAAAGATTGACAGTCGGTTTACAGACGGCTCTCAAATCCGAAAACTGTCTGTATATCCGGCTGAAAACCTGTGCCGTGGGGAACACGCCCTAAGAGCTTCATCTCTGCACAGCCAGCTAACCGGACTTTGCTTCGTTTTATGAAACTACACTACATAAAGTGACAGCCTAGGATAGGAATTCACATTGTTGCTACGGTGCGGCTGATAGTCTCGCATGAGATGACCAAAAAATATATAAGCAGACAGCACTTCCAAAAAAAAATAATTTGTTTTTCTACTCAAACGACTGCAACGTTTTTGGACCTGCTATTCTTTGGTTCAATTTTTTTACCTTGATTCAGGTCTATTCAGGTGCGCATTTCACTACTTTCATTGACTACATTACCGGTGCTGCTTTTTCTAGTTTTTTTTTCCGCATGAGATGTCGGCAAACTTGTGCAGACATTGATGGACACATTGGAGGTGAGACTATGGGCCACACTGCAGCAATACAATGAGCTCACTGTGTATTCCTACCCTTTGATCTAAGTGGCTAACATGAATTCACATTGTATTCTACTTACGTGATAGTATCCTTGTTGTCCAGGCCATGCTAGTGGCACTTTATGAGCATCAGAACTAATGGTGACTATTTCATGCCTGTATGGATTACCTGGTAAATAATATATATAAAAAAGAAAAATTACAAATCATATATGACAAACCAGAGGGGTAAGTAAACCAAAACATGCCAATGAAAAAATATATTAGAATACCCCAGGCCCAGTGTACCCTAGGCCCAGGCGCCATTTGTTTTGCGTGCATTAGTAGCATAGAATGCGCTTGAATCTATGAACCTGTTCTGCTGTGGGTCATAGATTTAGTGCTTTCTAGCTACTAAGCGACAATGCTGGCTCAGGAAAAACAATTTTAACGTAGTCTACCTGTTCCAGCAGTAATGCGCCTGGATTTGCCGATAAAAAGGCATACATGTGTAGCTTCGTACGGTTGTAGTGTGACACGCCTCCTTCACGCCTCCCGATCTCAGGCGCATTATAAAGTGCTGCGGGCGCTTTATAATGTACCTAATACTGGAGTGTGCCTTATTAAAAATAGAGCGAACGGGGGCTAAGCCAGTTTTTCGGCTGAAAAGGCGCCAGAATTCTGGCGCAGCCCCGTTCCTACATGTCGCCCCATATGTTTAGTGAAACATTAACTATAAAAACATATATGCAAACAAAATAGTCAATTTTGTAATGCCTAAAACATCTATGGAAAGTATCCCAAAAAAAGACAAATATATAATATAGTGAAACCAACCAGAGAAAAATAAATTGTATGTGAATTATATCAACTAATGAATAAATGTTGGTTAGAAACATACACTATAAAATAATAATCAAGTGATAGAGACCAAAGGTGACATTTATGAAAACTGTCTAGATCTAAGACTTTTTTTGTTGCCCGTAGCAACCAAGCAGAGCGCCCCTTTCATTTCATATAGTGCTCTAAAAAATGAAAGAGGAGCGCTGATTGGTTGCTATCGGCAGCAAAAAAAGTCTTACACCTACACAGTTTTCATACATGAGGCCTGTGCAGAAAGAACCCAACATGCGTTTCACCGTAAGCTTGCACAGCTAATATAATTTACATACCCTTTATACCATTTATTATTCACTGGTTGGTGTAAGATGACATTATTTGTCTTTTTTGGGATATTTTCCATAGGTGTTTTTGGCATCACAGCAGTGTCTTATATGTTGTCTGTAGATCTATTTTTTATATTTAATGTTCCAATAAACATATAGGTCCCTATGTATGAAAACATTAGTTGCCCATAGCAACTAATCAGAACTCACCTTACATTTTTCCAGAGCACTACATGAAATGAAAGGGGAGCTCTGATTGGTTGCTATGGGCAACAAAGAAAGTCTTACACCTTGTTCACACGGCTATTTATAGGACTGATTGGAGCCGTACTGCGCGCCGTATTTGCGCTGCAGTACGGCTCCAATCCGTCCCAGTAACTACGGTAATCCACAGTTCTCATAGAGAACTATGGATTTCGTCTCTTCTCCCCGCTCGGCGAATCCGCCGCGGGGAGAGAAATTGACATCCACATTATTTACGGCGTGTACGCGCCATGAATAATGAATGTCTATGGGGCCGACGAGCTACCGACCCCCGCCCCGCCCCTGCTGCACGGCTGCCGGCGTAATTGCGGGGCGAAATCCGGCCCGCAATTACGCCGGCAATAAGCCGTGTGAACATTGCCTTAGGGTGTGTGCAAACGACTGATTTGGACTGTTTTCGGAGCTTTTCCACACCCAAAACCGCGGAAAGACGCCTGCAAAACACCCACAGTTCATTTACCATTGATCTCTATGTAAAACAGCATTGTAATTCACACATGACAAGGTTTTCAGCGCTTCTTAGGGCGCTGTGAAAAAGAAGCGTCATGTCAATTCATGGAGTGTTTTCAACGCTGAAAATACCCATAGGAATAAAAGGAGAGCTTCAAAACCTCGTCACTGTTTTTGGCGTGGTATTCAGCACGGTTCGTAGGAATTTTGGCCTATTTCTCCTGAAAGAACTGGTGTAACTGAGCCATGTTTGTAGGTTGTCTTGCTCGCACCTGCCTTTTCAGCTTTGCCCATAAATTTTCAATAGGATTGAGATCAAGGCTTTGTGATGGCCACTCCAAAACATTGACTTGGTTCTCCTTAAAGGGGTTGTCTCAGTACATTGATTCATCTTACCTCAGTCCAGGGGCGTAACTACCAGGGTAGCAGACGTAGCAGCTGCCACGGGGCCTGGGCTCTTAGAGGGCCTGGGGCAGCTGCTATCACATCAGCTACCCCAATAATTCTGCTCCTGCGCCCGCCGGCAGTGAACATAACAGTTCACTGCCGGCTGAGCTATGGGCCCAGCGCATCTTGCCTCTGAACGCCTGGGCCCTCGGCCCCGAGCGTTGAAACACAGGAGTGCCCTGTTTCACATTTGGGATGGTGTTTTTAGGCTTCCAAGCTTCTCCATGTTTCCTTCAAAGAATACCATCCCAACTATGAAACACGGGGGTGGCAGCATCATGTTGTGAGGTTGTTTTGCTGCAGGAGGGACTGGTGCACTTCACAAAATAGATCGCATCATGAGGAAAGAAGATTATGTGGCAATACTGAAGCAACATCTCAAGACATCAGCTGGGAAGTTAAAGCTTGGGTGGAAATGGGTCTTCCAAACGGATAATGACCCGAAGTATACTGTCAAACCAGTTACAAAGTGGCTTAAGGATAACCAAGTCAATGTTTTGGAGGTGCCATCACAAAGCCCTAACCTCAATCTTATTGGAAATTTATGGGCAAAGCTGAAAAAGCAGGTGCGAGCAAGGCGACCTACAAACATGCCTCAGTTACACCAGTTCTGTCAGGAGGAATGGATCAAAATTCCTACTAACTATTGTGAGAAGCTTGTGGAAGGATATGCAAAACGTTTGACCCAAGTCATACAGTTTAAGTGCAATGCAACCAAATACTAATGAAATGTATGTAAACTTTTGACTTTGCAAAAAAGTAATAAAAATGCCTTACAAATTCTCACGGTCTCATTATTCTAATTTTGGTTCCTAATTGACCTGAAATGGGTAAGGTTTATTCTGATTTCATGTCAGTTAGTGAGAAAAACATGCATATGTGTCTTTTTATATAGTGTATGTAAACTTCTGGTTTCAACAGTATGTAGTCATAACATGTCTAGTATATTCCTGGGATACCAGGCAACACCATAATTCTCTACTGCCAATTAGCAAGTATCCATCCTCTGAGAGAGCTCTGTGGAAGATGGCATTTAGTACAGGAAGAGAAGATAGCATAAAAGTGGCCCCTGATAAGATGCTCACATCTGACTTCCTGACAGTAAGAACATGTGAATTTAAAACTGAAAAAATATGTGGTCTTTGTACTTTTATGGTGGGCATTGTATAACTGGCATTGTTATGGTGGGCACTCTAGGGCTGGCACTGTTTTAGTGGGTACTGAGGGGCTGGTACTGTTTTAGTGGGTACTTTAGGGCTGGTACTGTTTTGGTGGGCTCTGTATGGCTGACACTGTTATGGCAGTCACTGTTAGCACAGGCAATGTTATTGTGAGCACTGTATGGCTGGCACTATTATAGTGGGCACAGTATAGCTGGCACTATTATAGTGGGCACTGTATGGCTCAGACTGTTATGCTGGGAACTGTATGTCTGGGACTATTATGATGGGCACTGTATGGTGTGCACTGTATGTTGGGCACTGTATGTCTGGGACTGTTATGATGGGCACTGTATGGTTTGAACTATATTGCTGGCACTGTTATGGTGGCCAGTCGATTGTTAGAGAGGTCATTGTTATGAAGGGCACTGTAGGGCTGGTTCTGTTATAATTGTCGCTGTACAGCTATCACTGTTATGGTGGGTGGTGTATGGCTGACGTATGCCTGGCACTGGTGGTGGTGCTGTGTAGAGGCCATTGTTTCGGTGATGCTATGCTTGTGTGGTGGTGCACTCAAGCTTACTCACTGGTGTTGCTGCAGTGATGGCCGCCATGCATTGTTACATCCATTAGCATAGGGACCCACTTTAAAGAGATCGCTGTGAAGTGGCAAGTACCAGTTGATCAAAAAGTATACTAAGAACCTCCTGTTCATTTTTGTATATTTTTGCTGAGAAGCAGTAGATTAACGTATAATGTGGGGATGTGTGGTTCATGTCTCTTTCTTCCAAGTTTACCGTCATAGTGGGTACTGTTGGGCTGACATTGTTACAGTGGGCACGCTGGTTGGCACTGTTATGGTGGGCACTGTATGGCCGCGACTGTTATGAGGGGCACTGTATGGCTGGCACTGTTATGTTGGACACTATATGACTGGCACTATGGGGCTGTATGTGCTATTCGAAGCAACCTAAATGAGCAAATCAGTAAAAGCTGTTTCTGTAATATTTCTAGATTTACTCTGAGTATTTATTTCAGACACAGTCATGGTAAATCCCCACGATATGTTATAAAAATGCCTTATAGGTTCGAAACTCCAGAGAGGAGGAGGTGAGTTGATGAGGGGGCTAAATGTGGGTGTTGTTCTCTATAGTTGTAGTTGTGATACATCCATTTCTGTAACCCCCAAAAACTTCAATGAAAAAAGGCGCCTCGTATTGTGTTTCTGGAGAAGTGAGCAGGAGACCCCCCCCCCTCTCCCTCCCCTCCTTCCCCTCTCCCCCTCTCCCCTCCCCCCCCCCCTCCATTCTGATCTCTAGCAGTCCCTAAAGTGGAAACAAGACCTCTCACCCATTTGGGGTATTTACAATTAAATTGCCATTAAGGTCCCAGACAGGGAATACCCCTCTAAGATTTAGGCCAGGTTCACATGGTACCTGCCACAATACACGTTCATTGTAATATGGAACGTGAATTTCACAAGCGTAAAAGACATACAATAGTCCCGAGGCAGATTTCTGCCTCTTATACTTAACTCTTTTATGGAATTAATGTCAATTCTTTTTAGACAGCCGTAAAATTCCAAGCATAAAATACACATCGTGTGACTGATGACACATATTTTACATTGTGCTCTAGTGGTGCATTGTTTGGAGCGTACTTTGGCTTGCATTTCGAATTTACATGCAAAAATACGTCCCAGACTCCGTATGGACACCCCTTACTGTGGTCCCTGATGAGGTACAATTGACAATGTGGCCCTTGGACCAGAAAGTGTTGTGCACCCCTGCCGTAAAGTGTACTATTATACAGCATAGAAAAGCTCCATACAGCCCTGCATGACATAGAATCAGGACTGGGACCAGGTATTCTGATACCCTAGGCAAATAAGGCAAATAGCGCCACCCCCCTCCATGGAAAATTCAGCCCACTCTAAACCTCCTTGCACCCTCTTCCTACCTGGGAGGAAGTGGCGTCCGTGGTCGCCTACCTTCATCTACCCATCGTTCCAGACTTGAATGGGATTGCTTCTGTAACTAAAGCTAACTACTATCACATTTACCTAATATTTGGTGCAAAAGTTTTGGTGCAATATGCAAATTTCGCTTTGCAAATCTATACTACACTAAGGCCTCGTTCACACGGCTTATTCTGCCGCATATTGGCGCCGTACTGCGCGCCGGATTTGTGCTTCAGTACGGCGCCAATCCCCGGCAGCAATTTACGGTAATCCACTGCTTCATAGAGAACAGTGGAATCCGTCGCTCCTGCCCGCTCGGCGAATCCGCCGCGGGGGGGAGAAGGTAACATGCACATTATTTACGGCGCGGACGCGCCGTAAAACAATGCATTTTCTATGCATTGTCCCGCCCCTTAAATTAACGGCGGATTTGTGCCTCAAAAACGGCGCACAATCCGTCGGGGAAAAAGCCGTGTGAACACGGCCTAAGGGTGACATGTATGTACGGCTAATTTTGGAGTGCGCCTGATTAAAATAGAGCGAACAGGGCTGTGCTAGTTTTCGGGCTGAAAAGACCGCAGACTTCTGGCTCAGCCCTGTTCGCTATATTTTTAATCAGATGCACTCCAAAATTAGGTGCATTACAGAGCGCCCACGGCGTGCTGGAGGCATCTCACACTACAACTGTACGAAGCTACACATTGATGACTTTAAAAGTGTTTTACCTGAGCCAGAAGTGTCGCTTTGTATCTAGAAAGCGCTAAATCTATGACCGGCAATAGAACAGGTTAATAGATTCAGGAGCATTCTATGCTATTAATACACGGAAAAAAAAAATCACACATCTGGAGGATATGCTGCAGATTTTCCGTCTGGATTGTATGGGCACAAAGACCACCTGCATATAACTGAGTCAGTAAAGTGGATGATATTTTAACAAATTTCACCCACGCACCATGGGAAACAAAATCAGTGCAGGTATTAAAATTTTATCCTTTCTCTTTATGTTGTGAAAATATTGTATATGTGTTGCAGATTTTCAATGGGAAGGTCAAAATCCACACTGAAATGTATTGTTGCAGATTTTGCTGCAAGTTATCCCTCTCAGTTGTGAATTTTAAACCTATTGGGCCTTGTTTGTGAAAACTGTCTAATACTAAAATGGTCTTTGTTGGACATAGCAACCAATCAGAGCTCAGGTTTCACTTCGTTAGCTGCTCTCGAAAAATGAAAGCTGACTCGTTTTTGGTTTTCATGGGCAACAAATGGTCTTTGCTTTGAACTTTTTTTTAAATGAGGCCCAT